>VYZR01024954.1:17641-29587 GCA_013400675.1 Oxylabes madagascariensis
GACAGAAGAAACTGTTTAGAAAGACCAACACAGTCAATGTGATATTCATCCTAAATGATGCCAGATGAATTAAACTCCAAAACCAGCATTTCTTCTTCTAAGGAGAACTGTTGAAGGAAGAGCTGGCCAGTCTGAAAATCCCATGTCCACAAAACCCCCAAACCAGTTACAGACTTTTTCAGATGTATGTATGTGCTCTCGGAAGGGAGAGAAATTTGAGTACCTTCTCAGCATGCTACCTCAAGAAGGAATGATTCATTGATGCCAGTAGACACAACAGTGAGAAATCCACGATATTAACACAGACATTTTTCATTTATTGATTTCATGAAACAAATGTTAAGCAGGCTTGCAATTGCCAGACAAGCAAATACATCGTTATTAATGGACTGTAAGGAAACAACCTGCGGAGAAAAGTGGCAGTAGGTTAAACAGAGAAGTGTGCAGAGGTTACAGCAAACTTCTGTGAAAAGAGATCATCTTTTCACTGCATGTTGACACAGCTTCTAGCTCAGTGGGTGTCTTGATCTATGACTTTGCCCCTAAGCTGTAATCCATACAGCAGTGCTAACAACATATGTCATCTGGAAATTAGTCTCCAGCCCTCAGCAGTGTAGTAGATAATGACATGTAGTGTCTTCTTATTCTGTGCTTCAGATATCCTCTAGTTACACTAACAGTAGATTTCATCCCCTCACTGGAGGCTGTGAGCCAAAAGACAAAAGGAATTAAAACCAAAAAGCATGCATGAACAAAAAAAGCAAGAAATCATTACGGTCCCTAAGGAACCTATGCTTCAGAAGGACCAATGGCCACATGGTTTATAAAAGAAGGTTCTGCATTATGCATTAAAAGCTCCAGCATAGAGTCCACCTAAGAATACCTTGCTTGGGTAGGTATTTGTACACAAATATTTGTCCACAACTTTTTCTGGGTGTTTTTTATGCTCTTGGCACACACATGCACACAGTTTCAAGTCAAAGGGTGCCCTCACTGAATTCACAAGCAAGCTGTGAACCTTGAGTTTTACCCCAATAATAACACCATCATCTTTTAATCAGTGCTCTCTTTGAAAAAAGGTCAGCATCTGATGCTGGTCTCTAACACAGCTGAAGATGTTTCAGGGATTGCACTGGAAATTCAAGTAATTTATACACCAATTCTGTAGCAAGAATCTCTCCACATCAGCAGTCTAACGCAAAATTATTTTGTATTTCTTCTAAGAATATAGTTATCACATCTATTGTTTAATGTTAGCTTAAGCACCAGAACAATCTGAAGGGGAAAGAAACACCCTCATTTACATTACCCTTATCCTAGTTTTTAAGTATCTGCTTTCTAATTACTGATAGAATTCTAATAAACTCATTTGCTAATAAATGATGGCGTGTTCAACAATGCCCAAAACACTTATAAAAGCTTTATCCCTACCTAGGAGTGACTTTTAGTAGAACAAGCTGCAACATCCACTGCAGAGCTTGTGATGCTTCCACCATGAGTGGAGTAATTTTTCTGCATCACTGCAGCATCAAACCCTGGCACCTCTTGGCCTTTGTTCACCTAAGAGAACCATCCACCTTCTGGCTCTTCCTGTGCTCCACTTGGGAAAGCTGGTAATGGAGGGAGCCCCAGGAAAGAGAGTCCTTGAACTCACAGCCATGGGGGGCTGTGATCCTCAGGGACTTTGCTTGGGCAGCAGAGGAGGGGCCCCTATCACTGGGTCTGGCAGGACAGGTATATCTCATGGTTTGTCCTCATGTTTGGTCATCTGAAGCATATGCAAGCAGCACTCAAATCCCTGTTGTCCTGAGTTCCTGTGATCAGAACCTACAGAAAAATAAAGGAATAAAAATATTGATAAATGAAAGTTCAATAAATAAATATATATATATATAGAGATAGAGGAATGTGTTAAGCAAAAAAAAATAAAGCACTAGAATATAATACAATTTCAGAGTGGCTCTGGCCTAATAGCAGCTCTGTTTCAGGGCTGAAGCCAAGTCCTAAGCGAGGGTCAGACTCTGATAGTTTTAATCAAGTTACAGTATCAGTTATCCTGTTCCTGACACCAGCTGCCAAAGTGGATGCCAGCATCTGGCTCTGCCCCAGAATAAAATAGAGCTTGAATTTTCTCATAGCTCTGCCTTGAGTGAGTGAAAAGAAAAGAATGCATGAAAGAGTAATCATACATACATGACTTCTCTTACCTCCTGACTTGCATGATTCTCCTCCAGAGCCACATACTGGGCAGTAAACTCTGACTCATGACAACAATTGCCACTTTCCATGTCTGTCTCACACATGGCAGAAACAAGTAAGTGCTGGATAGGCAAATATCTTTTCCAGGTTGGTTTTTTTTCCACTCTGACATGGCCAGAGGACATAGTGCTGTCCTTGGACAGTGCTTCCTGTGTTCAGAAAATGCCTATATTGGTCCACAGCCCAGCTGGTAAAAACAAAGAATGTGAAAACACAATTCAACATGCGCTGAAGTTCAGATTCCAGACTCAGTACTGGTTTGTTTTCTCTTCAAGCTTTGAATTCTTCTAATAGATGGCCTGTGTGTGTGCGTGTGTGTGTGTGTATGTGGTTTGGCTTCAATATTTCCTGGAGGAATGTGTCCGCACAGCTAAACAAAATACCTCCCTGGGGGCAGCTTGGGCTTCACAGTCGCTGTGGCACAGAGAGAAAATTTGATTTTACAAAGACAGAAATGGAGTACATCCTGCCAGGGTATGAGAAAAGCTTCATGCTTGACATCATTAATGGTCAAATGATAACATCAAAAAAATAACATTTTCCTTCAGTTCATTTAGATCAGGTGCCTTGAAACCTTGTCTATGTCTTTGGGAAAATAAGGGGAGATAGATACATAAAAATAATCAATATTTTCCAGCTACAAAAGGACTATGGTCAGGCACCTTTTCCAAAATGCTCTTGCATGCCTTGTAAGTTGCTTTTTCTCCCTGAGGCTTGGTCTGCGAACAAAGAGGTGTATTAAATACACATGAACAAAAAATCTGCTCAGAGCTTTTCCTTGTGATTGCAAATGCTGATTTGTCTCTAAGGTTACTCAGGCCTGACACCAGGTCTCCTTCAATGAAGACTCAGCTTCCTCAAAGAACAACAAATACATTTAGCCTTTTCCTAGCAAGTTCAAAACTTGATAGAAAGGCTTAGAAAATGCAACTCACTAAAGATTTTTTTTGTTCCTACTCCTATCAAAGCATAAAGCTAAACAGAGCTGGTTTATTGGCATCAAGAACGGACAGAGTGTGTTTGGAAATGTAACACTTCTTTGAAAAGTATGTGTAAAGCAGAATCAAAGTGTCTGCTTTGATCACTTTGATACTTTCCTGGAAGTGTTTGGTTTCTTTGACTCCATTTGCTTCATTTCTCTTTGGTGTCAGAGAGACAATGGTGTGGACAATGCTATCATTCTCTGCCCAGCGCATTATTACTGAAGCTCATGTACCTAAATTATGCAATAGGAAGAATTGGAACTGTATCTTTTTGATGTGAACAAAGTTGATGCCAATCTTTTTTGTTAGCCTGTATTTAATGAATCAAATGGGTTGATGTCCTGTGTGTAGCAGCTGCTTTGCTGCCTGTGCATGTGCTTTTCATGTTCCCCAGGAGGAAAGCCAGCCTTTCTGAGAGTGCTGTGTAGCTGTACAGTGCTGCTGGCACAGCAGTTTCAATGCTCCATTCAGACCAGGTGGCACAACTGTCCTTCTCTGGCCACTGCATTGTCACGTCCTTCTCTGGGCTGGACTCCAAGGCCTCCAGCCTCTATTTCAGACAGCTCTGAACTCTCTCCTAGAAAGCCATGGACCATTGGCCTGTGCCTTTGCAGCTTCAGTTCTCACCTCAGCCAAAGAGATAGCTACTGGTCAGCCACGAAGGCAGAGCCCAGTACAAAGGGTTGGGCACAGAAGCAGAGCTCCTACTTTGCCTGGGCTCTACAGTCTCAGTGTGCCAGATCTTGGGATGCATGTGCATAGTGGTCTACAGAAACACCTCCCTTTCTATCCCCTACTACAGAATTTCCCAGCAGCAGCCATGGAAAATTGTGACCAAGGCAGGCTGCGATGGGTCTGGAGTCCCCTGAGCAACGCAGCTGAGAAGTGGCTTTGGCAGGAAGGCAGGGCAAGGACCCAGCTGCTGGAAAAGTAACTGGGCTGACAAGGAAAGAGAGGTAGAAGGGAAATATGCATGCATTGTCCCAGCTTTCCCATACACTGAATATTCTCATCGTATCTTTCTGCACCCCATGCAGTCTGAATCCATCCTCCACAGCTATGGATGACCAAAAGTGGCTAATAGGCCAGATGAGCAGATCCCTGCATTTATACTGGCACCAATACCTTCTTGTCCCTGCTGGCTGTAACTCCTCTGATACATCCTAAGATTAAATTCACCTATTTCATGGCAATTGTAACTAGTGGCACGATTAATGAGCAAGTATATAGTAATTAACACCTTTTTTTTTTTTTTTTTGCATCCTCCATCATCAACTTATAATGAGTTCTTGCACTACAGTAGGAATTTTATGTGAAATCTCATAGAGAAATACATAGTGTTATTGGATTTGATTATTTCCATTAATCTAGTCTCTAGCTATCTGCTTTTTATTTCTGATAATTTATGTTGATACAGACTCCTAAATGTTTACGTTCGTTCAGTGGAAGGGTACATGGTAATACTTGCCATGAAGACAGATCATGATTAATGTAGTAAAGTTAAAACTTCAGCTGTATGTCTTTGTGTTACCAGGAAGTCATTATTTCATACAAGCTGCTTGGTTACAAGGTAATGAGTACATTAAGTCTGTATAATTCAAGATAAACATACAGGGTTTTCCTTTAGTATTTACTCAGGATTACTGGGGAATTGGGAAGCCTTTTTCCTTGTGCACTCATACATGTTTTTACCCTTTCTGGGCTATTTATTTGAGAAACAATGTTTTAACAAAGAACATTTAAATTGTCCATGCAGACTTCAGCAGACTTCACTCTTTCGTATTCTATATATATGTATATCAGAAGGACACTTTACATTTCAAAAGCAACAGTTCCCAGTTTTTTTGAAGACAGCTGCTTATTGCAAGGGAGCTTCTCATTTGCAAGGGTAGCCTCAGCTTTCAGCAAGAGAGATCACTGTAGTGATATAACTAACTCTCATTGCTGATAACATTGCTTTTTGCCCAAATGCAGTTTGCCTAGTTTTCAGCTTGGAAAACTTCTTTAAATTCCTCAGTGACTTTGCCAGCTAGACAACGACAGCATCAGAGTGTGAATCACACCGTTTCAATGGGCTGATTGTGAAATAAATATGAACAGGAACAGCAGGGGGTAGCTTTTCTTTAGCAGTCACAGTTTCCTTTTCACTATATGCCCTTAAAATGCCCAGGCAGATCATTAGCAGAGGGGAAGATTGATAGAATTGCATTTACATCTTAAATCAAGCCAAGTTCTCTCTTCCCCAGCCACAACCCTTCCAAAACATCAAACAAACAAATAAAACAAAGCAAGAAAAGCTGCAGACAAATAGAAAGGAGGAAAATAAATGTTAATTTGATTAGTCTTCCAATGGAAATTAGCTTAATGGTCTGAAATTAAAAGTATAGATGTTTAAGACCTTGGCTGGTTCTACACATGAAAGATATAATGCTCCAACTAGAGTGATTCTTTGCTCAAAATATTTCTCTTTGTGCCATCCCTCAGTGCTTTCCTCACTACATTACCCAGCTGTAATGTTGTCTCACTTTTGTGTCACTATTTCTTGTTTCTTTTGGGAATAACTATAAACCAAAACCATAAAACTGTGAGGGTAAGTAGATACTCTTCTGCTGAGGAAGGCCCCCAACCAGCCTTGGCGTTCTTGCAGGTGGTGACCATGAACACACGTTCCTGCTGCCCTGGGCTCCCCACGCCACTGCTTCTCCCAGTGCTGGTTTAACCCAACGCTGGGTGTTCCCTGGGAGCTGCCTGAGAACCATCCCTGCAAGCAGGAGGGGCCTGTTCAGCAGCTCGTCCTTCAAATGTTCTCGAAACTACCTGTGAGAATGAAACCTCTAGGTGTAGGCAAGACCCACCACAAGCTACAGACTTATTCTCGTGGTAAACTATCAGCTACACCATGTATGTGTGCAGCGACACTCCATGGATCTTTCACTCATTCTTTCCTTTGTCATGCAACTTAAACAAAACCACACTTGTAGGGACACTCAGTCATCTGGGAACATATGTAATATGTGATTCAGAAGCAGAAGGAAATCCTTTTTCTCTTTTATTTTTATCAAAAGAATTTAAAGCAGAAAAATTGCTCAGGTTTAGGTGGCAATTACATTTGAAACACGGTCTGTTGTTAGCACCAGTTTCTAACATAGTCTGGTACTTATTTTTTCTTTCTTTCAAGGCAAGCTGACAGAACGAAAATACAGTTATTAAGTTTATGGATTTTTTTAAATAAAATGAACCTCCACTGATCTTCATCACTTCTAGATATTACCAAGTAGAGTAGATCCTCAGCTATCCCCCGCTATTTTATACATTTTTATTCCTTAGAAGAGTGTTTTTAGCTGTACAAGGTATTTGTCATATCATTTGGTTTCAAGGCACCGACAAAGCTCTGAATCTCTATTGTGTCACCAACTCACAGGACTCCAAAGGTAATACTCTGTGAGAAACAAGAAGTAATGTGACTGATTTACTCTTACTTTGGCTTCAGGGCTTTTGTGCGTCTAAGGCCAGTGAGCTGAACACAAGTTTTAATCTAAAGTGAGAATATGGATCCACAGGAGTCTGTGGCATGTGTTACTGATTTCAGAGATGGCAGGATTTCTTCCACTATGCTTAGATGTAAAACTTGAAAAGCCATGTACAGGAAGAAAGCAGAACTAGGAAGACATGATGTATAATGTGGATTTGTACCTTACCTTCTCAGCCAGCTGAGATGAGAATTTATGTTACCTTGCTGTTGCTGGAAGTAGTGCTGTTTGTATCTAGAAATACACACAACAACATAAGCTATGACATTTGCAGTTTTCTAGGCAAGATTAAGTACAAAACTGTGCCTGCTAGCATGCTAAGCAGCTACTAAAAAGCTCTTGTGTAGGCAGTAGTTCAGCAAAGTCTCTTTGGATTCTTGTTTGGCTGGGATTAGATTGTTATATAGAGCTGCACTTTCAGTCCCATCAATTTTTCTTTCAGTGACATAATTCTTCTGAAAGGTGCTGGAATACCAGTCCTAAAAAATACAGTCCCTCATCTCCTTGCATATTCACCACAGTGTAGACCAGAGCCCCTTGGAGGGACAGCAGAGAGCTTAGACCTTGCATTTTTCAGCACTTGAATTCCCCAGAGGGCTTGTATCAGGGACAAGTTTGGTAGATGAATACATTTATTTATATCACCTCTGGTACACTCCTTGGTGGCTGACATAATTTTTCATCACGAAGATAATCGGGGGAGTGGGAAGCTGACCAGCAATGATAAGACCTGGAGCTTTCTGCCACATTTGCACATGAGAGAGAGAGAGTGAGAGAGATAGAGAGAGAGAGAGAGAGGAGGACAGAAGGCAAGGCATGGCAGGAAAGTGTGAATAACTTGAAATACTGCTGCTCTAAACCTGAAAAAGGCTCCCTCCTTGAAACCCTGCTATTGTAACCCTGACTGCAGTGTTAATGAAGAGTGGTATTACCTTGGCATAACTCACACACAGGAGTGGTCTCAAAGCCCAGGCAGGGTCCAGACAAGGCACTTGTGTGTTACTGGGACAAGGCAGAGAGGGAGCCAGCTGAAAGCACCACTGTTATTTCACTGGAGAGGTCTGCAAGCTGCTCCAAGCTCAAATTGCCTTTTTCTTAGCAAGGCGATGAAGGCTTAAGCCTCTAAATCCTGCATTACTTGAATCAATACGCCTTGCAGTCACTGAAAAGAGTATCCCTGACAAGGCTAAACCACATAATCTCCCGTCTCCCTGGTGCTGATGGCTGAGTTCCCACAGTGTCTGTGGGAAATACCATTATCCCCATTATGGAGACAGCAGCCAAGACAGAGACAAGCCAGGCTACGCCTGCACTGCAGTGACAGATACTCGTGTGGACATCTCTGAACTGTCCTGGGCTCTGCCACCATCAGAGCTCCGTGTGCCTGCTGGGTGCAGGATGCTGCTGCCCGAGTCCCTGCTCTGCTCCACAGATGGGCTGGACACTGCCTGCAGAGAGGGCTGGTCAGCACAGACAGTGCAAATTATTTGGTCACTGGTCTGAGACAGCACATGGAAATGATTCCTGCTCCCCAGCTCTGTTGGGCTGTCCTGTCTCCGTCCTGGACCACAGGACTCCCCATTTCCATATGTTCTTCTTCCAGGAAAGTGCCCTGTGTCAGGTTCATGCTGGCAAGACTGACAGATTTCAGAACATCTAATTTCTTTTCCTGACTCCTGCTTCTATATTTCTTTACCTGCTTCTACAACTATATTAGAACTATGTTTTATGTAAGAACAGGCTATTGAGCAGTAGCATTAGTTTCCTCAATATATATGTAAATTTTTAAAAATAACAACACAGGGAAGAAAAAAGAAGCCTGTACCACTGAGTAAGCTAAAAGGATTTTTGCTTAATTATCATGGGGAAACAGCATTCCAGCAGCAGCCCAGAGACAGCTCTGAGATCCTGCCTGCCTTGCCCATTGCTCATAGCTTGCCCAAACCGCCCAGATCACCAGCAGAATCTTACTGCTATCATGGAAGAGAAAATAAAACACGTGGGATCAACCCTGGCTTCAAACGCAGGCACACAGTGCTGCCATACCAGGCTTTCCTCTGTGCCAGGAAACTGTCAGCGTTGTGCACCAGCACCCCCAGACTCAGGGCCGTGTGTGGGGCTGCACAACCTCTGCGCCGAATTTCAGCTGATGTTTACAGAAAGACTCAGCAAAGTGTACTGTTGCACAGCAAGGAAAAATATGACAAACAGATAAGACCTTAACCAAGAGGCCAGGGTTTCCAAAAGGTCTTGTCCTGAGCTGGAAGCTTGCAGAGTAGTTTAGCCTCGCTCTGAGGCAAGTGGCACCTTCACCACAACAAATAGCTGAGTCACTTCGGGCTTTGAGGCGCTGCTTAAACACACAGGGCTTTCTCTGTTTTACTGTTTTTATGTGTTACGTTTCCTATTTTTCAATATAATCAGAAATTCATTTCATGAGGTGTCTCATGACAGCCCCCAACCATTTTAAAATAAACATTTTCATTAAACAAGTGGATTTTGGTATTAAGAAATCAGCAACTTGCAAGGATTTTTATCAAAAGTTAGCAGACACCCTGGAAGACTGGTAGATTGTTCAAACACGGGAGGAATTTCTGGCTGCATAGTGAGTCCTTAGATTTTTAGAAAAATATTATTGCTTCAGTTTTCAGTAAATTAGAAGTAAAAAGACAACATAATCAATTATTTTTTAATAAGAATATATACACAATTATGTCATTGTAGGCTTCTAAGTTTCTTCTCAGCCTATGTGTAAGCTTTTGCTATGGAATATTCCTCATATAAGAGGAAATAAATGCACTCTGAAGAGCATTCAGAGATGGAGTGACATCATCAGCCTCAAGAGTTAATGCAAAATTGTGAGCGTCGTCCAAAGCTCTCGAAGCACCATGCTCACTGAATGGAAGAGCATGATAAAGATGTGTCTGTGCTAGAAGTATCCACAGTGTGATGGTCATAACAAACATGGTGGCACTGACTGACTCCTGCTGTGCTCCCTCCTAATGCCAGCCTGAGCATTGTCCCACAGACTGGAAGGGCTGTAAATAGCTGCTTCTCCATAGAGGCAATCCTTAGGCGAGTTTTGACTATAATATATTTTGATTCTTCTCCTCTTCCCCTCCTGTAGCTCTAAATTCTATTTCGATGTCCATTTTGAATATTGCCTCTAAGAGGCTATTAGCTGTTGTGAAGAACAGCTTGTGTTTCCCTGTTAAAGACCTTCTCTGCCCAAGGCAGGGAATGCACCAGAATTAATAAGTGGCTTTACGTAAATGACTGGATAAAAACAGTCACTGGAAAGATTCTGGAGTTTCAAGGGCTTTCGTAGCTGTGTATCTAGCTCACAGTTGTGGCAGCTACCTTAGACTGAAAGGACTTCCTGTGCCTGGTGTCCCTTGCAAGTTCTCCTGAAGTCACCACTGAGCTTCTTAGAGAAAAAAGAAGTTATTTACTCACGCCTGGACCATAAATTGAATGTATTCAGAGATCAAGGATAATCTTGCTGATGAGCTACAAATAGAAATAACTGAGAAGAAAGTATTTGACTTGGTTTAACTCAATTGCAGATTCTGCATGCTGAGATAGGCAGTAGTGCTGATGAGATACTGGATATTGGAAAATACTCATTTGGGTCAGAGTCAACTATGCAAGTAAATCTGGCCCATGGAAAAGACATGGGTGAGGAAATTAAACTCTAGTACTTTGTGTTTTTTCAGGGAAAAAAAAAACCCAAAAACAAACCTACTGTTTCAGAGGGTAGCTGAGCAAAAACCCCACAGCAAATTATCCCAACCTTTTTTTTTTTTTTTTTTTTTTCTTTTTTTTTTTTTTTTTTTTCTAATTTGATTAAGTGCTTTGGTGAAGTCTGTATCCAGCCTTTGCTTTCCTAAGTCATCCTTGGCAGTTGCTGGGTTGCTGACTTCTAGTACTGGGAGACCATTTATGCTGTTCAGAAAACTGCTGTTCTGGCAGAGCAACTACATTTCTGCAGCTTGCCAAACATGAATGTGATAGAAGGATAATATTTCACTCCTACCTTGAGCTATTCTTTACAACAATGAGGTTGTGATTGAGAGTCTGTTTCTTTACCCAAGACTCACAGTCAGTAGGATCCTTTCCTTGGACATGCATAGGGTAACTGTGTTTAGATCTATGATCTGACTGCTTGGGGCCCTCTCAAAAGACTTCCTGTCTTCCTCTGCCCTCTTAACTGACTTGTCCAGGCAACTCTTCCTGAAAATAGGATCCAGCAGTCCAAGCCAATCCTAAAATTCCCACTACCAGGACTCCCAACTTTTCTTTCCTCTCCAAGGATCTACCACTTTAACATTTAGGAGCACATGATGTTGCTAAATAAAGATGATGTTTGCTTTCATAAAGATGTTTGCTTTCATAAAGAACAGTTGTTCTTCATGAAAGCAAAGAAGTGCATAACAAGACAGTAGTATACAGCCCTGTTCTACTATTTTCCCCCAGGTGTTTTGGTGGGTTTAATTCAGAGTTCTCTGCAATATACAGAGTTTTCCTCCAAAACTAGTTTCCCCACCTTCAGATGAGTCATCCTGGTGTACGACAACGGCAGGGGACTGCACTACTTCATCAGATACTTCCTTGTTTCAGTTAATACCTTACTAAAACCTGAATTTAAAAATTTGGGGGTGGCATAACTTTCAAAATAACCAGTTCTTCATTCAAGGATACCTCTATTTTGTAGGACAATTATCATATAAAACAACATATGTTCAGCTTCAGGCCGGCATCCCAACATCTGGATTTCTCAGCTTCGTCTGGCATCTTATAAAAGAACAAAGCCTCATAAATTCAACCTAGAAAGCAAAATAATTTTTATACTTTTATCACAGCCTTATAGAGATATATTCACTTTGCTTGAGACTGTGAATATCTAAATATATGGATCTCCCCAAGCAGCCATCATAAGCACTATTGTTTTGATCGACAAATTGTAAATAATAGAATCATAGAATTGTTTGTTTTGGAGGCAACTTGAAAAATCATCTTGTTCCAACCACACTGTCATGTATGGGGACACCTTCCACTGTACCGGGTTGCTTGCTCGGAGTGCAATCCAACCCAGTCTTGAACACTCCCGCAGATGGGGAGTGTTTTTTTTTTTCTCATCCGCAAATTCTAGAGGCAACCTGTTCCAGTGCCTC
>VYZR01024958.1:0-11210 GCA_013400675.1 Oxylabes madagascariensis
TGGGGTTTTGGGGGTTTTTTTGACAGGTTTTTTTTGAGTGAGGTATTGGGTGGTTTTTTCCTATAATTATTTTCTGAGATGAACTTGTTTGAATGTTTGTTGAGAGCTGCTGATGACTCTGTTAGTTTGCATTAGACTGTGAGTACTGTCTGCTGAAATAAATCTGGCATTCATATTCTCCTCACAGAGCTTCAAGTTTTGCTCTATCAACACTTTTCTTAAGTTCACTGCATTACGGATTCAATATGACAGGTTTGCTTGCACCTGGAGGCAAAGCCTGTTCCCTTCCCTCCCCTCCTTCCCTAAAACCCCAAGTCTTTAATTTTCCTTTGTTCAGGATAAAATGATATGTAAAGTATGTGTTGCCATGGATGCAAAACTGAGAGACTATTGATCCTCCCCTTTACCAGGTAGATTTCAAGCAGAATATTTAACATCAGAGGGCACTATGGCATGGGTTCCCAGACAGAGACAGACTGGGGCAGGACGAAACAACTTTAAAATTGAAGTTCCCATAGCTCAAAATTATCCTGGTGAAATAAAGCAGCTCTTATGCCCCCTGGGGAAGCTGTTGGACTTGTTCCTCATATGCTCAGCAGCATTCCTCCACCCGCACTCCCTCCCCTCCTCCATGTGTTCCCACCATACCAAGGACGTGGTTCATTCCCATTCCCCCCCAAACCCACTCAGATTTGAGCTGTGTTCCAGGTAAGAAATTTGTTGTGTATGCCACAGATGGTGTAGCAATGGTGTTTTAAATGTCATGGGAGAGCACTGTGAAGGTGTATGTCTGCGAGTGCTGCTGGAGGATCCCCCACTGCTGAATAACCCATCAGGGTCAAGCTGCCCATCCAGCTGGGCAAGCAGGTAGGGAGAGTGGAACACACTGCCACTCACGGCTCAGGGACTTCTGGAGATAACACCTCCACTGCTGTGTTTTTCTCTTGCAGCAGATGAGAGCAAGCACCTGGATTTTATGCACAGTACACAGGGTAATGTTGAGCCACTGTAAGAGGCAATCATCTCACAAGAGTGTTATCATGCCAGAGAGGGACACAGTTGGGCTGTGGTATAAATAAATACCTTTCAAAAGTGGTTTACGATGTTTCCCTAACTTAATTTCAACCTTATTTTTTTATATCTATTGTTTTTGTGTGGCTTCTTACCCTTTCCTTTCAGGAACAGCATACTTAACAGAACATCAGTTTTCCATTGTAATTACATTGGACTGTGGCCTCCACAGAACTCCCCTAAAATTGTTGTATTTAATTTTGTCTAAAGAATGTAGCGTTGCTTCCACAGACTTGCACCAAAATTGACTCATTTTGCTTCAGATTAATTTTTCTCCACAAGATTGCGTTATTACAGCCTGCACTTGTTCTTCATTGCCGTAAGCACAAGCTTTCATCCAGCCTGGGTCATGTGTTAAATGCCTTTTCAGGAGGGTTTATATTTTTTATTGCTGGGCAAGCTCTGAGTACTCGTGGGCAGAGTACCACCAGAGCCCTGCTCAGCAGTGCCTGATTCAGAGTAAAGGAGGCCAGAGGTGAGCACC
Source organism: Oxylabes madagascariensis (assembly GCA_013400675.1). NCBI lineage: Eukaryota > Metazoa > Chordata > Aves > Passeriformes > Timaliidae > Oxylabes > Oxylabes madagascariensis. Next base: position 1,556 of record VYZR01024958.1, read on the forward strand.
AAGGTGAAATTAGCTTCTCATTCAGGCAGCTCCATGTCTTTGTTATTGGGGCAGAGGAAGGTGAGGGCATCTGCAGGAGCAGCAGGGACCATTGTTTCCCTTGTTTCCAATAATCACCCCGTTGTAGGGCCCTTGCTCCTTTGTCATTCATAAGAGCCACTGCTGCAGAAAGGCACTTTCTTTTTTCTAACTGAAAAGGGCTTTAATAAAGCTATTGTATTTGATCGCTGGCTAAGGAAACAATAATTTAGCATAATAGAAAAAGATCATTAATGTTCAATGAACCTAACACTCTGCTCCAGTTTTTTGTTGCCCTAGAGAGATGGAGTAAACTCTTCTTCCTTAATTGAAGACTAAATAGAGTACATTTCATTTTTCATTTCCAGCACTTTTTCCAATAGGCTTGCGATGTCTGCTAATGTGTGCTGAAAGGGGTGGACTGCCTGGCAGCAGCAGAGAAATTGGGTGGGAGGGTTTAGAGCACATAAAAACTCGTTTGTTCTTCATCAGACAGCTCTCTAGGGCCTTCGACTTCTTTCTTGACAAGCCTAATTTCTAAAGCCCCTAAGGACCGTGCCAAGAAGATGCAGTAGTCCATTACATTACAAAATAGAGAGGAACAGAGGACAACACTCATGTCCCCAAATGTCCCACAGCCATCTCTCCACGGGACACCTATGTCCAGGGACACTGCTAAAATTGGAGTCTGGCTGGCATTTTGATTGGAAATGCAGTTTTGTATGAAACCAAGCTGATAAAAGCTTACAAGCATACGGTTTGCACCACTGCAGCTCTGGATTCAAATCCAAGGCCCACTCCCCGGAAAGCGCAGCCATCGTTCTTTGCACTGGAAACAGCTCAGGGTTGCCTCCATCCCTACAAATCACTTCAAGCACTTTAGCGTTGTCATTTGCAGTCACCTGCACTCACGTCCCCTTCCAGAGGCACAGCACAGTCCCTGTCCTGAGTGCTCCCCTCCCAGGGCAGGAAGGTGCCTCTGCATCTCCTTTGTCAGTATTGCTGGCTGCGAGGCTGGCTCTGGCTGCTGTGGCCGGTGTGGGAGTGAGCCCTGGCCACACTCTCCTGTGTAAGACGAGGAGGTGAAACACACGGCAGACACTGCTGTTTCAGCTCTGCCCAAGGAGCTTGCTGAATAAAATGCCTGAGCTCAGCTGTCGTGAAAAAAGCAACTCCACAGAAAAGCTGTGGCACAGCTAATAGCAGCAGTGTAGCCTTCATTTATGCAATAAAAAAGGGCACCGCTAAAGACTGCTTTTCCCCCAGAGTTTTCCTTGATGGATTTTGCCATCGGAGAATGCACGATCCTCATTCCCTGATGTGCAAGAAAAAAATTAGAGGACACAGCAACCAGCAGTAAGAAGCAAACTGAAGCAAATGGAGTAGCAGTGCTGCAGGAGGAACTTACCCTAAAAAAATAATAAAGGACAAAACAGCGCATGTTGCTATATTGCCTGATGTTCAGGCCAGACATCACTGAGAAAAGCCATGCCAATTGCAGCAATAATTAACGAGAAGATTAACGATGATTGCTTGTTCCGAAGCCACAGCGAGTCGCAGGTGATGCAGAGCGGGTTCGCTGTCCCTGAGGAGTCTCTGTGGGCCCGACTGGGTGCATTGCAGAACGCCGCGTGTTTGGCAGGCAGTTTTGGGGTGTCGGGCTTTGCGGGGCCATGGACTCCCCACAAGCCCTGCCACCAACCCCGGCAGGCGGCATTCCCGGTGTGAGGCCTGGCGGCCCCATGGCCCTGCGCCGCAGTGGGAGCGCCAGGCCTGGGGGATCGCGGTGCCCCTGGCCCCAAGCCAGGCGGGTCTGAGGCAGAGCTGTGGCCTGTGAGGGAGGGAGGGTGTCACCACGGCCGGCAGTGGGTGCTTTCCGTGAGGGGAACAGCTGGGGGCTCCTGGCGTAACAGATTTGTGCACTTGGCTCTTGAGAACCATCAAAGTGATTTCCTGGATGTCTCTGCCCCCCAGCCAGGCTCTCCTGAGCACCACCAGCCCAGTGCCATGTCACTCCAGGAGCGGCTGAGCCTGCAGGCCTGCCCAGTCCGGCGGCAGCTGAAGGGCTGTTCCAGGAACCTGCTGGCACAGGGTGCCCTCCTAAACCCCGTAGGTCTCTTGGTAATGTCTCCCGACACGTAGCTCAATGGCTGCTTTCCTGGAAGTCAAATAAAAGGGCAAAGCAGTGGCAGGCTTTTAAACTGCTTACTAGACATGGGCAGGGAGGACACTTGGATGAAGCTCCAGGGATTGGAAGTTCATTACTGAGCTGACAATCGTTCATTAACAGACAAAACAGTCAGTGAAGAAGCTAGCACTCCCTGTGTTCTCCCATGTTCCTTCACTGCTGGATGCTTTGGGAAGTTCATTCTCAATCCAGTGCTAGTGAGGGAGGGGAATGGAGTGGTCAGGGTGGTCTGTTAGCAAAATATCAATCCTCAAGCCTTCAAGTTGCCTCCAACTGTAACGGGCGGCTGCTGCCATGTGATGATTGCTATGGGCAGCACATACACCATAAGTGATGCCTCAGCTGGCAGGGTTATCAAAAAGGCTAATGGTGAGGGGGCTTTTTCCAACTGCTAGATTAAAGCATGGTGCGAAAAACATGCTGATATTACTTAACATATTTTGTATGTAAAACTGAGATTTTAGTCTTCAGGATTTATAAGAACAGCTCCCGTTTTGTGCCCAGGATCCATTGTGACTCTAGTAGGAATTAGGCATATTAAACTTTTTCTGAGAAATAAGGGCTGTTATCTAGGGGAATTGAAGAGATGTAACATGAAGTCTTCATCTAAGGAGTAGGCTGTGGTCTTTCTTTAATGCTTCATGTTACTCCTGAAGATCACAGCTTTTCTTTATTTCTAAAGGAGGCATCACATCACAGACCTCCTCATTCAAGCAAGATACCTATATAGCTGTGGGTGTTCTTGTTTGTCTATGTCTACATTTAGACATTAAGCAAAGCAAGAACTCCAGAAAATCAGGGAGAAACCTGGTTAGCTGAGGTGGGGTTTTTTGGAGGAGGCAAGGATCCCTTGTTTTATTTTGTGCTTGGTTCAAGATACTACTAGAAGAATGCTAGCGCCTTTGAAACAGCCTCACCTTCAAAAGTCTTTTCTGAAGTGTGGTTTGGAACAAAATAACCTCTGTCTGGCTTGGTGTTGCAGTAAGATTGCTGGCAGTCCTTTCTGTCACTGCATGCACCCTGGAAGTTGTTCATAATCTGCCTTTGATCCATGCTGACTCTTACTTATAATGTACACAGGTTAAATTAATTGAGTGTTACTGATTTATATTTACCCAAATTTAATCATTATCCACCCATCTCCATTACTGACAAGATAAATAGTTGCTAGCTAAAGCTTTAATTTCCTTAGAGAATCATTTTTCTTGAAATGAGTTTGCAAGCTGGTGTTCATCATGTGTCCTCTGGCACCTTCCCAGGCAGTTGGTGCCTGGCTGCGCCATCTGTGTGAGATGGGCTGTGGCTGAGGCCACTCACTCAGGTAAAACTGCTATGAGTTAGACACTGTCTTCAGGATAGCATCCACATCTATGCTTCCTGCTGAGTGGAGTGAGGGTAGGTCAGGTGGAAGCCAAATAAGATGGATTAGTCTGTACTAGAAAGGCTTTAATGGCTAACATATTTTAGCACTGGGATGGATAGATCACAATGTCTGTAATGTGTGTGTGTAAGCCAAAGGATTCACCTCCTGTCCTAGCAAAGAAGTGCCCCTCCATGTTGTCGTTGTACCCGTTTATTAGTTTGTGAATGCTTCCTTTAAGGAGAGCAATAATGCGAAGCAGTTGGGACAGTATCTCATCTTGCGGAAGAGCCTTACAGCAAGGGAAACCAAGGGTGCAGAGGGGGCCTCACAGTGATCAGTGGTCAGAGCTGTGGAGCTGCCAAATTGGAGCCAGGTCACAACTGAAGCTGGAGTCAGATGGAACTTCTACATAAATCTCCCTGATTTCATGTTCACTGTCTGCAGTGTCTCTTGAGAAAGGGAAAAGTGTTCATGTTTTCTCCCTCTATCAGTCACTTCATGGGAATGTTAGTGGACTATTGGGATTCTTCTCAGCTCATTTAAATCATTCTGCCTTCTATCTTGAGTATTGCCAGTCCCTCAGGATACTTGACACCAATGCTACTTGGAAAAAAGAGTATCTATTTGGAATCAATTCTGCTAGCATAGCATCTCGTATAAGTTTATGGTTTCCTTTGCTTGGCAACTGGGAGCACCTGTGTGAAAACCTTGTGGCTTTTGGTTTTTATCTCTTGCAGCTATTTATGCTTGTTGTGTCACAAGCTGATTGCTCAGGAGATAATTGTGTTGTCCAAAGTGGAGGATGCAGTTCCTTACAAGTGTAGTGATTGGCACTCCAGAAGCATCCTGGCACTTAGGGTGGGAAAGGTGGGTGAGGCTCAGGGGAAGTTCATTCATTTCCATGCACCAAATCCCAAATACGTGTAAAATGAGATTTTATTTTGTTTTGTGACTGTCTGGTAAATGAAGTTCAGAAGGGCTCTTCAGAAGTGGGATAAGTACCATGAAGACAAAAATCTTGAGGTAATGGTAATTGGTGGTATGGCAAGGGGGCATTCACCTGCATCAGCAGGAATTCTGTTAGTGTCAAACAAGGTGCATCCAAATAACCCCAGACTGTTGGTTCTGTTGTTGGCAGCCATCAGTGCCCTTGGGGGATGATCTCCTTTCCCTTCTCCCATTGTCTCCTGCGGTAGTTAATTTAGTCTGGTCTTTGCCCCACACTTACTTTGGAAAGCTTCCGTACCATCACTGCTTACCCTCAGCTGTGCTGTGACAAACCTGGAAGGTTGAAAACATGGTAGCTATGGCATCTACACCACTTCTTCGTTTCCACTGGGAGTGGAGGCAAGATCCCAAGTGCCTGTTTGATGTAGCAGTTTCTTGTTCGTGGTGACCCATGGTGGAAGGATAAAGCAAACAGCAGCATCTTGATGTAAAAATCTTGTTAATACATGGTCTGGATTACTGGGCAGAAACACAAAGAGGACCTCCAGCATCCTTCCTGCTCTTCAATGTGTGAACAAGAGGGAGTTTGTCAAGAATGATATCTGTGAGGGCCTAGATTTGGCAAGGAGCCTTAGCTCAAGTGTCACATCTCCCAGCTTTGGAGTCATTAGGCAGCTACTGAAATACCATCTGATTTAGGGCCTAAACTTCCCGTGTTATGTGTGAGAACAGTTACTGCCTGAGAGGGTAATTTAGGAAACCCAGAATGTGGATCCATGAGGTCGACAGATGCTTAGGAGAAATATATAGTTTAAGCTTTATCCTTTGTCTTCCATGCCAAGGAGAACACCTGCTTCATCTTGGGAAATACAGCAATGAATCTTCTCCCTTTTTTGTATTCCAGCTAATTATTTATGCAGGGAGGAGGACACACTGAGATATTGAGTCCTGCCCCAGAAGGGCCAGCAGACCAAGCACTGGGTCACTTCTCCTGAGAGGACCTGGATTCAGGTCTGTCAAACTGACAGCATGACTGAGCCTGACCCTTGTTAGAATGGTGTTGGCTACGCAAGAAAGGCGATCGTGAAAGCATTGTTTAAATTTGTTTTACATGTGGCCTGCCTGTGGCAAAGGCAAAAGAATGGTTCAGTGGATGAATTAGATGGGAAGAAATGTGCAAGGCTGCTGCTAGGCTGTTTGGTCTCTGAGACTTAGGCAGTCTCCTCACTAGAGGAGGGAAAAAGAATATCTAAAGTATCTTGTTGGTAGACACTAAAATGTCTTTAGGATTAGATGGGAGTTGAGGATTGACATTTTGGAAGTCAGCATTTGAATCAAGGTTTAGCTATCTAAGCCTCCCTCTAGCAAGGTGTCAGGACATTTTTTGGATTCTGTTCTGTTAAATGCTGTAGATGAAATCAGAAAATGCTCCTGGAAAACAGCTCCATTAGACTTTGCCTCAACTCTTTCACTTGCCAGCAAGCTGCTGCCTCTCAAATAAGAGCAACAATTTTTTTTTTGCAGGGAGTTGTTGAAGCAAATTAAACAAATATTTCAGGTATTCCTAAAGTACCTCACATTTCACATTTTCTCTCCTGAAGCATGAATCCTTGATTGCTTCCTTAATTAGTACTTTTAAAATCTCTCTACATTCCCATTTATAAATAAATCAAAATAGATATTCAGAGTATTAATTTATCAGGTACTCAATGTGCACCGTAGAAAAGCAAATTTAACACCTGTGCATGCAAGGAATGTGTGTCCCCCACAAAATCCTGAGCCACTGACTTAGTTGGTGGCAGTAGAGCATCCAGGAACATCTCTTGTAGCCCAGCTTCCTTAATAAGGATGCAAAAAAGCCATGAGAAAAATGAATTGCCTGCACAATTACATTAATTTTCTTTCTAGAAAGTTTCCAGTTCACTTGGCAGCTATTCTTTCTTCCTTTTTTTTTTTTTTTCCCTTTGCCAATTCATGCTTTCTTTCATTTTTTTCCCATTCTTTCTTCGTCCTTTTGACTGAACAAAAGCAGTCCCACAAGGGCAGGCTAATGTATTCATAGTTTTGCTGCAACTTGGCTGATAAAATAAGCTGAAAAAAATGCTGCCTCCTATTGTTCATTGAGAATCTTTGTTGTGCTTTGTAGAGTTGAAATGAGTGCTGTCTCGTGCCCTCTGCTCTCCATCCTGCCAGAACAGAGCCTGTTGTGTGGAACCTGTTCAGGCTGGAGATGGTGGGAAGGCTAAAGTTCAAGTTCGCAGACCCAAAAGTAAGTTACAGAAATGATTGCTTGTTTAGGCGTTTGCTTGCTTGCTGCTGCCTTTCATTCTCCTTGATCTAAGCACAGTGTATTGTTAATGCCTATCTGAACATTGCATTAAACTCTAATTAAGCCTGCCAATCAAAAAAACTCAGAAAGCAGCCTTCTAATGTGCCTAGTAGTATTTTCACCCTCAATTTTCTGACTGTGAGCATGTAATGGGTTTGTGATGGTTTGTTGTTGTTTTGTGTTTTGTTTGTTCATTTTTCTCTGAACTGCAGACAAATACTTAATGAACTTATACACTAATGTTTACTTTAATGGCTAAATTTCATTATAAAAGGGCTTTGAACAAGCGTTGCATGAAAGGTCCAGACCTTACCAGGCTGTAGCTAAGGTCACACTGGAGGATCACAGAGAGCTCAAAGCTGTTCTTAGCTCCTCATGCAATGTCAGAAAACATGCTGGTGGTAACGAGATTGAGACAGGTAAATATGACAAATCATTCCATAAAGTATTTTTGTAAATAGGAGAGTACTGGAGTACAGGATCCTCTATCTGACATTGCAGCAAGAGCCACCAATAGTTAAAGCTAGTGTAAATCCTAATTTGCTAACCAAAATTCAGAAGTGGAAGTGTCAAATGATGTGGCTTTGGACCTTCCACTGAGGCCCCAGGAGAGAGGAAGCTGGAGGTCAAAGCCACCATCTAGTACTACCATTTTATAAACAGCCTTAAAAGAAGAGAGGTGGTTCCTAGTCCCCAGCATACTTGTTGAATAAAGCATATTGTTAGGCTTGAGATAACAGTATTTGGTACAAGATATTCATGACTGTAAGGAACAACAAATAGGGTTTGTGCATTACAAAAAAGAGTCCCAAACCTCACTCAGTAACTTCCTTTCAGAAAGACACCAGAAGCTTAACTGCCTTATTTTGATATAAATTGAACAGGATAAAATAATAGCATAAACCAGAGACTAGAGTGAGACTAGCCAAGTTACCCCAATAGGTCTTTCCCATCTCTAGCACTCAGCATCTATTTTCCTGTGGAGCACAATGGTGATTTCTGCTGTTTGGAACTGCTGACTCTCATACTTCAGTGCTTATGAAGTTTGCATCAAGCGTGGAAGTGATACAGCATTTGCAAGCCAAAGCTAGGCACCTGAAAGGCCATGGAGGAAGGTTGTGTCTGAAAACATGCTGCTCCTAGATAGGTTATCCTGGCTCATGGACCTTAATAAGAGATCTCAGACTAATTAAAGTTTAATGCTATGGTTGGGGAAGGCTGACAGCTCTGCTCTAGCCTGACCCATTTCTCAATGTGCTTCTGTGCCTGCCTGATTTGTTTCCCTTTCCTCTCCCTGCTGTAAGCCTTATGGAACATCTGCCCCAGCCAGGAACAAACGGACACTTGTTCTCTGGACGCCTCGTCCTTGTATCCTTGTCGATACTCTCAGGTCCTGAAATCCTCCCGCCCTTTGTTCCTCTGCCACTTCCCCCCCACAACTCCGTAAGACTTGATTAAGCCGAACGCTGCGATCCCGCAGGTGCTGCAGTTATTTTTAGCATTAATGTTAGAGCCCTGCAAAGGGTAGAGGAAGATTTATGATTTTGTCTCCTACAAATCTCGTGGCTTTTCCTATCTCTTCTACAACTTGGATGGATTCCAACATCCCCCCCAAATACTCCAAATTGCCTTTTATTTCTTTAATTAAAGAGCTGTGAGAGCCAGCAGTTTTGCCTCATGACTGTGGGGCAGAGTGGGTCCCTCATCCCTTCTGAAGTTCAGCATGTTGAGCTCTTGTCTGCAGACATTGCAAATCTTCATCCTGGAAAGAGCCTTTTTAGCACTTTCTGTGGTGAGCTGGGAGAAGAAAGGTTGCTTAAGCATCTGAGCACCCAAACGCAATTTTCACAGTGGATCCTTGCATTATTTTCTACTTTAATGTGTTCATCCACTCTTCAATTTCCTCCTGGAGCTGACATATCAGTGCTTGACTTCAGCAGGTTCTGAGTTTGTACTTGTGGAAGAGTTGGGAATTTTTTTTTTTTTTTNTGCATCAGAGAGGTAGATATAATTACCATATATTTTCCAGCATGTGTTTAGCCATGCAGGTGTGCCCACTTGTGCCAGCTGGGAGCTGCTGTTTTCTCCGTGTCCTCTGGCTTGCCATCTTCCTCCTCCTCCCCATACTCAGGGAGAGCTACATTCCTGGACTGTGGAGGCACAGAATGTTCCTTGATGAACAATCAGGAAAAGTTTGTATCTAAATTATTCTGCTTTTCTGAAAGCAAAATTTCTTTTTGGTGCAATATTCTTTAAAACGTTGATGATTATCAGCAATGCCTAGTAATGTGCAGCAATGCCTTTGCAGTGATGCTGTAGCTTTGGGGTGTTTGGGGGCTTTTGTGGCTCTGGACACAGGAGGAGTTGCTGTGTTAGAGGAACCCACTTCTTCCTCCACTCAGCAAGGTTTGCAACGTGGCTGTGCCAGCCGTTGTAGGACTAACCAGCTAGGGGTGTCTCCAATTATACATTTCCGCATACAAACATGAAATCAATATACTGAAGCAATTAACTAGACTTCATAAACTTCAGCTGGCAAGCTTTCTGGAGTCTGTTCAAAAAGGCAGCTGCTTTCGCTGAGAGGGAGGTGAGCTCAGGGCATTTCTTTTGTTTAACTGGTGAGGAGGACACAGGCAAGCTGAAAGGGAAAAAGATTTAATTACCTTGTTTCAACCTCAACTTTAAAAAAAAAAAACTAAAAAAATTTTGAAAGATATCTCTATATCTTCACTGTTATCAGTGGAGAAATTAATCTTTTCAAAATCTGAGTAGGATTAAAAATTTGTTCTTACTCCCTACCATCACCAAC
>VYZR01024961.1:0-12952 GCA_013400675.1 Oxylabes madagascariensis
TTGGATTTGGAAGACGGCGCTTCTGTCAAATTTAGAATTTTCATGGAGGAACAGAAAACGTGGAAGCGAGAGATGATAAAAACTATTAAGACTTAGAGAAATTATTTCATAGATACTGGCAGGAACAATTATTCAGCCTAGCAGTGATTGTTTTTTGTTTTTTTTTAATAATTGTAAGGTCAGTTTTATTTCCAAATTACAATGTTACATTTTTTCCTTTCGAGCACTTTAAAACTGATTTATTTTTTGGGACATTCATTTGGCTAAAAAAAAAGAGAAAAAAATATTGGTTTTTTTATTTACTTTTAAAAGGAAAAAAATTAGAAAGTATTCACTGGCACTGTCTGCTTGAAGCTGTAGCTGTCTGAGGGTGATGTGGTGCGTTTTAAACCGGGCTTGTCCTTCCTCACAAAGGGACTGAACGGGTCTATCAAATCCCCCCTTATTTTTGTGCTTAAATAAAATTATCTGATGGGATGACCCCTACGAGCTACCAGTGGCAAAATCAGCACCTGCTCCTCTTGCCATGTGAAACGTGGATGTTAATATGAAAATATGTAGATGTTAGGAGTACAAATAATTGATGAAGTACACATCCTTCGGGAGCAACACGGTTCAAGTGGCAAATCTGCCTGCTCAAACAATAGCCACCCTCCAGCGGGGAGGAAGCCATCTCTATGGAAATGGGGCTGACGCTGCCCTATTGATCGAGTGAAGAAGACATTATACAATGTCAGTTGGGTTGTTACAATTTCATTTGTCATCTGACCTGAACTTAACCTCTAAAACCTTTCTTTTCTCCCCGCCAGCCGGGCAGGGTTGCTGTTTACCCTCGCACGCGGTTTTGCCGTGCCTCCCTCCCTCCCAGCATCCCCACACAGCAAATCTCTCCCTTCTATTTTATTTTTTTATTAACTTCCCTATTGATTCTTTTTGTTTGAGTCATTTTCCCGGAGTTTATTCCTCGGCAGGTCAGGATGATTTTATTGCTTAAGGAAAAGAGTCGTGGTTCCCTCCGCGGTGTTTGGGATGTTGTGGCACGTGTGGGATTAGGGTGGAATTTATTCCTTGAGCAGATTTCTCCTTTGCCAGGTGATGGCTGGCGGGATGCTCCGCGCAGGCGGCGCTGGGGTCGAGAGGAAGCAGCCGCCGCATCACGTCTGTTTGTTAATTTTATTGTGTTATAATATATGATATTACTCATTTAATTACATTATTTTTCAAGCCTGGATTGTTCTTCTCGAAGCAAAATTACGTCGCAGCACATTGATGCAGAAAGGCTTTTTGTCAGTAATCCAGACTATCGCTGAACGAGCCGTTTGCTGCTTTTAGTTACTTCTCAAGTATGGATTTTTTTCCCCCCCCTCTGCACAGACTTAATAAATTGCTTGTAATTATCGTAAAATGCCATTTACAAAGNGGTTTGCTGTTCTGGGTATCATATTAACTTTTGGATTTATGCGTTATACATATTTTTATTAATATTTATTATATTTTTAATATATATATATATTTGTATTCCCTGCCCACTAAACCTTCCAGGCAGCAAACTGTGAGTGTGTATAAAACTCAGAGCCAACTCTTCTCCCACCGCCAACAAAAAGGAGAATTAGGCACACTGGATAATGAAATCATCAAAACGATTCCATCATTTTGAAAACATCGTGATGGTTTGGAAGTGTCACTTGACCCTGTTGATGGCACTGAGCTTTCTGGCTCCTGGGGTGTGTGTCCTGGAGCTCTTGTGGGAAGGTCTCTGAGGAGGACCAGGAGGATCAGTGACCTTCATGGCCATCCCAGAGGGACCTCATGGCTGATGCTCCTTTGAAGCTGCCCAGTGCTGGGAAAAGTTGTCTGCTGCCCCTGATGGGTGAGGAAATGCTCCATGTCCCTGGGGTACACGGGTTTGCCAGAGCAGGATTCATCCCTGGACAGTTTGACCCCTTTCTTTGTGGATGTGACTTGGGGAAGATGGACGAGTGAGAGAGGAGTCAGTGCCTGCTCAACTAGAGTGGGAAATTCAGAAATTGGGCTTTGGGGAAGGAGGAATCTCCTTACAGGGCGTTTGGATTTTTCCAGATTACAGATTATCATAGATTATCTCTGTTGTAGCACAGCAGGAACGTCTTGGGTGTTTGCAAAGCAGCTGTGCTTAGTGAGAAGTAGTTACAAAGTTTTAGGAGGGAGAGAAGAAAGGAATGTACTCAGGTACTAATTTGCTTTTAGAAAATCTGCTGTGATCTCTGGCTAATTGATCACATATCTATTTTTATTTTTTTTCCCACTTGTCCCCAGAATAAACCGGCGCTGAGTTCAGTCTGTTTGAAGACGCTGCCAAAATCTGTTCATTTGCATTTGGCTCTAAAGTAGGCGCACGAGGCTGCAGTAACTCTGCTTCATTTTGAAAAGGGGGGGAAAGAAAAAGCAGGGCAAAAAAACTCTTTTTTTAAAAAAGACTGAAGAGTCTTTTCTGACAGCTAGTCAGAGTTAGAATTAGTTCAAGGAAATGTTAATAATGCACTGCCTGGCTTAATCCCTTTGATATCACCAGGTATCCTCCTGTTCATGGGTTAATTGCTTTAAAAGCGGAGGCAATATTCTGAGCGGTGGGCCGCTTCACCTTTTCACAGCTGTTACCATTGAGTGACAACTAAATCCCATGTGTAAGATGAGGAAGAGCTCAATCTCCAATTGGGAGAAAATTTATGTAAACCGCAATCCCTTCAGAATGTGCGGAAGTCACAGACTTTCTTGATTTACTCTGCTTTTCCCAGAAAGCTCCATTGTTCCCTTCCCTAAGTCCCATCAACCCTTTGTAGCAGAATATCACAGCGGCGGCAGATAGCTTGAAATATATAAATGCTATCATAGCTCTGATTAATAGCGGCGCTTATGAGTCAAGTCTGATAACGGAGCAGCTCTCCACTCAATTTCAGATACCGCTAATGGAATCTGTCTCCTGCAATTGTAATGTGAGAAGGGCTAATTTGCCATGGAGCTTGGAGCTGTCACCAGCCGGGGATTGGGGGGTCAGATGGGAGCTGCCAGGTTTTTGCCCTGCAGCTTGTATCTCTCGCTTTGAATAGCGCAGCCCCCTGCCTGCCAGGGAGCTGATAGGCCGCCGGGGGGTTTATGCCACTCGTACAATAGCGAAGGGCTGCATGGGCTGACTTGGTAATTGTGAAGCCAGCTCATTTTTATTTTATATTTTATTCTATTTTTTTTCCCCCCCCTCAACTCCTTCCTTCCCCCCCACCCCCGGCTCCCCTCTCCNTTTTTTTTTCTGCGGCTGCATAATTTCTAATAAGGGGTTTTAACAAATGTCAGATTAGGAAAAAGTTTCTGCAATTACCCAAAAAAAAAAAAAAAAAAAAGCCAACTTATAAAACATTTAAATAGCTCAAGTCGGCTCCTACTGCGGGTTGGGGTTTTTTGGCTGCTGGAAGCAGGCGCTGGTTATTACAGGAGCTCGGGATAAAGGTGTATCTATTTTCCAAGGATTGTGAATCAAATAATGGGTCAAACTAATACACCCTTTGCTCTTGCATAGACACCAGGAGAGAAGTCCTCATTTGTAATGGCTGGAAGCACAGTTTGTACAACTCAAGTGTGAGTATGGGGTGATATTTCTTAAAGCAGCACAGCCCTGTGTGCATTTTATAGATCTGTCACGAGCTGTTCCACTCGTTGAGCTGCTCTGGAATAGCTTGGCATGGAGGTGTTGAATTTAAATTCCAAACTTTCTTGGCAAGGGGCTGCTGCAGGCAGGCTCTGCTCCAATGGTGATGGACATCTTGGACATCTTGGAGCATGCCAGGTGTGAGGCTGGGATTCCTTGCTCCCCTGACGAGTTGTCACAGGGGGCTCTTCCCATCCCTGGTGTCCAGACCCAACGTGGACCCACGGAGGTCCTTGCTGCCACCCAGAGCAGTTTGATCCTCCCAGCAAGAGGATCCAAGGTGACTTTGCCCCAGGACACAAGGGATGGGGTGCAAGATGCCTCTTGCACGTGCTGGTGACCTTCACAGGTCCACATTTGCAAAGGGATGGGCAGAGACAATGTCCTTCAGAGGAGGTGTCCTAACTGGACACCTCCAGTCTGGGAGGATGTGTGTGAGAGGGTGCAAGGACCAGCTCCCCTTTGCCAAAATCCTCACTGGCACAGCACTCCTTAACCACCCTCCCCTCTCCAAACTGTGGCGTTTCAATAAAATAACTACAAGAAAGAAAAGTCAGGCAGTGGTGGCAGTCCCTGGCTGGGTGTGAGGGAAGTGGCATTTTGTGCTTGTGGTGGGAGGTGAGGGTGCTGCCTGCTCACCTCCATCCCAGAAATCAGGGGTCTGTGGGAATGCTGGAGCTGTGGGATGATCAAGTCCCGTTTCACACGAAGGACAGCAGCTGGTTGTGACCAGACTGGTTTGGTTTTATTTTATGGTGGCCCTGCCTCTCTTCCCTTCGCTCCTTGTGACCATGGGACTCAACCAGGAGAGATGAGCCAAGCCCTGCTCTCCTTCCTCCTCCTCCTGCTGCGGGCAGGGCTTAAGTGGCTATTGAGCTCCAGGTCCTTGAGGAAGAATAAAATCTGGTTTGCTATTCCCTGTAGTACCTGAGCTGGCTCTTCAGCGCTGAGAGCAAGAGAAACCGCCTTTTGTCATGGAGTGTTTGTGGCTAAGAGGCAGGCAAACCCAGAGGGATTGGGGTTTTGGGGGATAATTATTGTTACTTAAACCCTAAACTCGTGTTTGGATTTTAATTTTTAAACAATTCTTCTCTTTCAGCGCCGATGCTCGTGCACGCTTAAAATTTATCAGTGGGAAGCTTGGTTGTTGAGTCTTCTGTGTCCCTTTCTGTTTAGCCTGCATAAAAAAAATTAGTTTTTTTTTTAATTGATTGATTAACAAGCAAAACCTCTTAAATTCAAAATGTTAACTCTTTAGTGCACTGCCTTGAAATAAAAATGCATTCAAGGGATGTATCTTTGCTACTGCAGAGCTGCCGAATTGCAGAAGTTGCTGATGATATAGCTGGAGTCTGTGGAAGTGAACAGGGGACCACTGACATCAGGGTCATCATCTGCAGGTGCAGGGAGAGACAGAAATGAAAAAAAAAAATCCATTATTTAGTTAATTAGTGGAGATTTTAAAAATCAGGAGAGTTTTTTCTTATTCTACTGCCTTAAAAAATTAAATAAATAAAAGATGCAAGGCTAAGATCTGCTGCTTGTAAAGTTTTGGAGCGAAGAGGAGGCAGAAATAATCAGCTTATTTCACTAGGTACAGATAGGTGTTGCCAGTGTTAAATACATCAGCTTCAAAAATAAACCATTCCAATTATCTTACTTTACTTAATGAATCCGGTGCACTGAAGATTGCATTTAACGAAAACATTTTAATTAAATTCCAATTCCCATCCATGTATAGCTTTATGCTGATCATTTAATGCATTTTGAGGAATTATTCAATATAAAATATCTGCTATTATTTTCAAAATAAAAAGTAAAAGCACTGGTGGAGTTTTTTTTTGTTAAATGCATATGACTCATAACCTTGGCTAAAGGAAAATTTTACCAAACTTAAAGGAAAGACTACATTTTAAATTACAAACTTGCGTGTTTTAGTGATTGCCAAGAAATGAGAAGCCAAAAATTATAATTGCAAAAAAACCCCAGGTTAAAATATTTTATTTCAGTTTTCCCAAATGTTCCTGCAAACTGTTAATAAAACCTGCAGATAAAGTAGTCCTGATTAAGGTAAATTCCTACTGGCTGCATCATTGGAGCTGAGGCCCAGCTGCACATTCCTTCACTTGCATGCTTGAAAAGAAAAACAAAATCATAATTTTTTTTTTTTAGTCTTTACCTTTTATGTTTAGGGATGCTATTGGAAAAATATTTGTCACAAAGGACCGTGTGACCTCTCCTTTGCTGACTCTTTCTGTCCCTTCTGAGTGTGTTTTCAGATGATGGTCATGAAGACTTTCCCACTTTTTGCCATGGCTTCAATTCTTTTCTTCTTCCATGAGCTGACTCCAGTGTGCTAGGGCTGTTCTTTCTCACACTGGGCCCAAAGACTGGGGAAACAAGATTGGGGAAACTGGGGAAACTGGCCCATTTCAGGAGCAGCTATCTGTCCTGCCTGCTCCCCTAAGATGCTGCTTTTCCATGAGGCCAGTCAAGGATTCAGCTGTTGGGTGTCTTTGTGTTGTAGCACCTCAACTCTATTTGAAAAATGTGTTTAAAGACAGAAGCGTGAGTAGAAGTTGAGTGATGATAGATCTCTGCTGCTCTCTGCTCTGCAGTCCTGATGTGCTGTCAAAAGGAAAGACAGTGTTAAGCAGCTGGAAGGTATTTCCTGGGAAAAACCCAAATGTGTCCTTCTCCCAACCATGGCGCACCTGGGAAGCCTCCAGCCAGTGCAGATGGTGGAGTGTGGGGCTCCAGGCAGTGTGGCTGAGCCCAAAGGTTCTCTGGTTCCTTCTTGTCCAGCAAAGGTTCACTTCAGGAAGTATTTGCATTGCCTGGTGTTTGATTTTTGTGAGACCAGTGACTACGTGCATTGAAAAACTTCTTAACTTTCACACAACAAGTGGCCTCTTTGTCTTGTTCCCTCTGTCTCCATGTTGGTCACTGGGTCGCTGGGCTCTTGCTGGAGTTATGGGAGGTCTCTTTTAGCTCTGCACTAACCTTCTTCCACAAAATCCTCTGCCTTAACCACAAGAATTCTCTCTGTGCCTGTAATTAAGGCAGACATTATCTTCTGTGCTCCTTCCTTGATGTAACATGTCACCAATGTCTTCAGTTGTAGATTGCACTGCCCTCCTTTGCAAATTTTTTCGCGCTTTTTAGAAAATCACAGAATCTCAGGTTGGTTTGAATTGGAAAAGATCTTAAAGCTCATCCCATTTCAACCCCCTGCCGTGGGCAGGGACACCACCCACTAGACCATGTTGCTCCAATCCCCATCCAACCTGGCCTGGAACACTTCCAGGGATGGGGAAAAAATTCTTGGCTTTTAGCTCCTTGACCCCAATTTCAAAGCTCTGCCCCATCCCTTTGCTTTTTCAAGTTTTCCCATGTCTATTTTCCTGTCATTTTTGTGCCTTTTTTGGAGAGTTCTTTCACTCTGCCTTGCATCACTGAACAACCATCAGTGTCTTTTCCACCTTGAGGTTGGTCTTTGGTCCGAAGTGGTATGGGTGGCTGAGCTGTCCGTGCCTGAGGTTTTTTGTCACCTCCTTGGAGAGTGTGAAGTCATCTTGGCTTTGAGGCGGGAGAGATGTGGCACATTTTCACTCTGTGCCAGAGAATGCCAAGAGGCTGCAGAGGCAGAGGAGCATGGGGACCTTCATGTTGACCAAAATGAGCTGTGGAACCACGTTACCCCAGCTGCAGGGCAGGATTGATTTAATTTGCCCCAAAATCATGCTGACAATCGCATGGGATTCATTTCTACCTGTCCTGCTGGTGCTGCTTTGCACTGTGGATTGTTGCATTTCTTCTGCCAGGTGCTCTTCTGTTGCTGTTTTACACTAAAAATGACACAGACTTTTGAGATCAGAAGGCTAGAAAAATGACTCCTTTATTTTGGGATGCATCTCTCTTTTATACTATTTTACACAGACCAATTTGATTGGTGAAACAAAGGCAAACCTCTCACATTGGTCAAACCAGAGGGACATGAAGAAGCCCCTCCTGTGAGAAAGAATGGATAACATAGGTACAGTTACAAAAACATTGCTCTTGTTTATAGAAAATCTCCTGGGAAAAGAATTTCAGAAACCAAAACATCTCAGGCATGAAATCAGGGCTACACTCTTCATCCTCCTTTGGAGATACCTGCTCTGGTTGCTTCCACTTCTGAGAGTTTTCCTCTGAATCAGCAAACTCACAAATCCATCATTGCTGGTAACAGAACCTGCAGAAGAGCCCTTGGTCTCCAAGCTTGCACTTCCCAAAGCTGTTTTCTTGATGTTCTTCAAGAATGCGACACAGTCCCATTTGGTTTTTTGAGATCCTGTTGTGCTTAGAGGAGCTTAGTGCTCCATGCATGGAATGGGCTGTCACAAAGAAGGTGAGCCAGGAGCTCAGCAGCTTGGCTCTCCCATGAATTCCCTGGGAAAGTTGCTCAGCCTGGAGAAGATTCCAGGGAGACCTTAGAGCCCCTTCCAAAACCTGAAAAGAGCTCCAAGAGAGATGAGGAGAGACTTGGACAAGGGCCTGGAGGGACAGGATACAGGGAATGGCTTCCCACTGCCAGAGGGCAGAGTTAGATAGGATATTGGAAGGAATTGTTCCCTGGGAGGGTGGTGAAGCCCTGGCACAGGGTGCCCAGAGAAGCTGTGGCTGCCCCTGAATCCCTGGAAGTGTCCAAGACCAGGTTGGACATTGGGGCTTGGAGCAGCCTGGGACAGTGGAAGGTGTCCCTGCACATGGCTGAGGTTGGGACAGGGTGATCTTTAAGTTCCCTTCCAACCTAAGCCATTCTGTGATTGTTTTTATGATTCTGTGGACAGACAGGTCTGTGGGCTGTGCTTGGTTTGGGCTCCTGACCCTGCCCTGCCCGGTGAGCAGAGGTGTCCTCTGTCCCACAGAGCTGGGATAAGTCTTCAGGCTTTGGGTTGAGTGGCTTTAGCTTTAAGCCTAATTTCATAAAACTCAACTCGCAGGTTTGAGACTTTTTATCAAGAGGATGGGATTTCTTTCATCTCATTTGAGCTCTCATGATATGTTTGAGTCTTTCCTTGGAAAGACAAGGAGAATTGCTGAATGAATGGGATGTTTGCCTAAAATGCTGCTTTTCTGAGGAAGAGTTTTAAAAAAGTTGTTTCAAAATTTTTTTACTTTATTTCCATGCAAGAATTTCCAAGGGATTTATGAAGCTGTTTCTTTATAACTAAAAGTTTGAACTGTTTAAATGGTTTAGTCAAAACAGGAGCGTTATGAAGTGGATTTGTATATTGGTGGTCTGTTGGTGATTGTCCTACTGCCCTTTCCTGGTATTTTTCTTCAGGTTTTTTCCCAATTCTGTTATTTTTTGAGACTTCTTCCCACAGTCTTGATGTTGAACTCGCTGTGTCACCTTGAGCTTGGCCTGGAACACCTCAGAATTGTTTCCTTTTTTTTCCCCAAAGTTAACTCCATACTTCTCACCCTTTGGCTACATCCTGCAGGTGCAGATCTCAAAATACTTCACAAAGGAGATAAAAATCATTAGTCCTATTTTCCAGATACCTTCAGATACTCTGGCAAACCAAGGAGAGGAGCCCTTGTAGAGAGGGCTCTATCAGGAGCCTCCTCATCTCATGTGAAAATCATGAGGGGGTTGGGTAGTTTATAATTTTTTTTGGCTTAAACCTGCTAGAATTGTTAGGATTAAATGGAACTGTGCGTGTCCGGGGTGGAATTAGAAAAATACCCAATTTGTGGTGGAGACTAGCTGAGTTTTACAGTATTTGTGGTGGAGACTTGCTGAGTCTTACAGTGGAATGGTGAATTTTTGGAGCGTGGCTTTGACCACAGCCACAGCTATTTGTGTTTTTGGATAAAGCTTATTTGAGCATGTTGTGGTGCCCTACACAGCATGCTTTCGGGGTGACTCCCAAAGGGGAGAGCTTCCAACCAAGGCAGAGCCAGAGCTGCTCCCAGTGAGACTGGGAAGGGCCGCTGTGGTGGAATGGGTTCCCTGAATTCCACCTCGTGGGCTCCCTGTGCTGGCTGCAGCATCCAGCTCAGCTCCGTGGGGAACGTGAGCCATAATCCCATCTGGGAGTCGCAGAGAGGGCCGGCTTTGGGCTCACAGCCATCCCAGCAGTGGGTGCTTCACCCTCTCCCTCCCTCTTGCTGGAGCTGGCACCCATTTCCCACACTCCTGAGCACCTCTCCCTGCTGGGACCGTGGGTGCTGCAACCCCCATGACATCAAACACCCCCCAGGAAAGCCCTGCCAATGCTGTCCGTCCTGAATAGCTCTAATCCACTCTTAATTCGGCTCCTGGATGAATTGAAGGCTGCACCCTTGCTGGCATCTCCCACAGAGTATCCCATTAAAGCCATGACTCCCTGGCTCGGTGCACCACGACCCTCTGGGCCTTCACTCATCAGGATTTCTGAGCCCAATTCAATCTTGGAGGTTTTCATGGCGAGAAGGAGCAGATTCTTTGGTGTTGGGTGGCTGGCAAACAGGCTCTGCTCTTCCCAATGGCAACCCTTAGCAGAGAAATTATTAGGGAGATCTTAACCATATAATGTTTTGGCAGGGTGCTGGGTGGCACTCGTCGCCGCTGCTACAGGATGTTTTTTTCTTAAAAAAAAAAATTATAAAAAGAAGGACAATAAAGTAGGCTCTTTTTTTTGTTGGAAAAGAAGATTTCATGTTATCTGTGTTTGCAGGCTTTCTGGCTCATATGCTGGAGGAATCCTTGCTGCGGGGGTGTTTTCATTTTCTCGTCTAACATGGCAGTGGTCCATCACGGCGGAGGTTTTCAGCTTAAACAATCTGTTTGTGGGGCTGCTGATGGCTCTCACTGCTCGTTTTGAGGAGGCATCCACTGCAAAAGAGAGATCAAAGGTAAAACATCTCAAGCCAAGTGAATAGTTCTTTAAATTTTTCGTAATTGGTTATCACCTGTTTGTTTAATTTCCTGTTCATTTACTGCTGATTTAGGTTTTTTTAAATAAAAAGGCCAAATTTTGGGTCTTGCTTCAGCACCTGTGCTGAGCGGGGTCCATCCCTGACCTGCCTGGATGTTCAAAAGTGACAAATGTTGAAAAAACCCTTCCCACTTTGCTTAAGGATTGAGTTGGGACTTCTTGGATGGGTTTGGGGATGGGTTTTAATACCCACAGGCTGGAAGCAGGAAAAACAAAATCATTTCAATCTAAACATTTTAGTTCATCCTGCATCGCAGACACAAACTAGGCTGTGGGTGTTCAAGGTTTTGTTTTAAGAACTGGTAATTTTCTTTGGGGTAAATGGATATATTTTACAGAAAACTTCATCTAATCAGAAATCAGGTTTCAACTCAAAAACAGGAACGAGAAAATTTTCAATCAGTTTTTCTTTTGAAATTAAATGTGCCCCTAAAATAATGGCATTGTTAAACACAGAGACTTTAAATTTCATGCTGTATTTTCTACTTTATAGACAGAGTAGGCAGCCAAATGATATTTTTGCTCAGCAGTCTTGTTCTTTCTACTTCTGTTTGCCTGAACATCTGATCTCTTTTCCTCCGACAGACTTGCCTGCTGTGACTCCTGTAAATTGTGTGAATAAAGGGATTTTTGTCGGGCTAGGCTAGAATTTCAGGAGTCTGCAGTGGTAGTTTACCCAGCTTTGTGAGTTCTCAAATAACATGTTTTATCAATGGCTACAGAGACCTTGTTTCACCATTGGATTTTTTTTTTATTATTATTATTATTATTATTATTATTTTCTAATGAGCAGTGTCCCAAGACCCCCACAACCTGAACTCCACAGACATGGAGCTGGGCATTTTCCAACCTTCTCCCATGTTTCACATGCCCGGTTTCCAATGGGATTTTCAAAATTAGATTTTCAGAAGCAGTTAAGGAGCTTGTTCCAATGGTTTTTTGAGTGTCTGGCATCCCACGCCTGGAAGAAGCCAGGCTGCCAACAGCAGGCTTGCAGTGCTTTTCATAAATCAGATGGTCATACAGACATCATATTGGAGTTCATCCATATACTTAAAAAATTACTGAGGTGGTTCTGAGCCCTGCCAGGCAGCTCTGAAACCCATAAAGGTTTTTCTGAACTTATGGCAAGGTGTTTCCATGGCAAAGCAGTGTCCAGCGTTGAATCCTGAGCAGTTAATTAAAAATTACAAGGTGATCCCATCACTACACCAAGGCAAGTGTTTGCCTCTCACACACCACCCTCACCAGTGGCTGAAACAAGCAGGGGAGGTTTAGGGTGGATGTCAGGGAAAGGTTCTTTCCCCACAGGGTGGTTGGGCACTGGAACAGGCTTGAGCTTTTGGAGTAATGAGGGGTGTCACCTTTGATTCCCTTGGCTTAGGAAGTTTGTGCTGCCCTGACTTCATCCCTCTGTGCCTAACGAAGAGGAAAAAAACATTCTTGTTACAAAAAATTAGATTTCTGTAGATAATGGCTTTATTTTAGGACATTTCTGAAAAACCATTCAGAGTGAACTGCTGGGCAGCCTCCCCTGGAAAACTGGGTTCAGGAACTGGACTCATCACATCATTATGATGTGATTGTGCTGCACAGGAGCTCTGTAGGCATGAAGGCATGGCTGTTCAGCTGGACACTTCTTAAAGAATGTTTTCTGTTAAACAGTTGAAATCTCCCTGTAACTGATAAAAAAACCCCCTGAGTTCTGTGTTACAACTGTCCAATGCTCACTGGTGTGTTTGCCTTTCTCCTGTAAGGGTGCTGTGCTGAATCTTCTTGGTCTCTGGATGTTTTTGCAAACATGTAAATAATAATT
This sequence comes from Oxylabes madagascariensis, assembly GCA_013400675.1. Lineage (NCBI taxonomy): Eukaryota > Metazoa > Chordata > Aves > Passeriformes > Timaliidae > Oxylabes > Oxylabes madagascariensis. The sequence goes on from VYZR01024961.1 coordinate 12,464, forward strand.
GTGAATTCATTTTTTTTCCCCTCTCAGATCTCTAATTTGGGTGCCTTTTGCTGTGGGCTCAGTCTGTGCAATCAGCACACAATAGTGCTTTATGTTGCTTGTGTTGTGCCCTGGGTTCTCTCACGGCTTTTCAGAAAGAAGGTATGTATTTACTGACCCACACCTCTGTTTTTGTAATTAATTCTTCCCCCCAGAACTTGTGCCACTTCTAAGTTGATGTCTGTGATTAATCATAACCCACTGAAGTTACAGCCTGACACCACAGCCACTGATCTCAAGGGGGTTTGATTTAAAGAGCATCTACAAGAAAGCTTTTGATGAGGGCATGGAGTGATAGGACAAGGGGACTGGCTTTAAACTGCCAGAGGGCAGGGTTAGATTTAGATATTATGTATTATTATTATTTAGATATTATATATAATATTTAGATATATTTAGATATTAGATATTTAGATCTTAATATTAGAGATAGTAAGAAATTCTTGGCTG
>VYZR01024967.1:9691-23740 GCA_013400675.1 Oxylabes madagascariensis
ACATTCTGAAAAAGCCCAATTTTAGTGCATTTAATGGCACTCCAACCCAAACTTTTTTTCCATAGAGGAGCCTTAGAACAGAACTCCTCTCTAGACATTCCCAACATTGCTGCGAGTGCTGTGCATTTGCACGTCTTGGGACTCTTGCAACAACCACAACACAAAACTTTTCTTAGAGCTACCTATAGGTTTCACCCTCTGGCCCCTGCAAAGCTCTGCTGTGGGCAGGGTTTCTGCTTGGTTTCTTGGACCTGCTTGTCCCTCTGGAGATCAGCCCAGCTCCAGGAGCAGAGCCCAGGAGAGCTGAGGGAGCCACAAATCCCAAGAAATGTCTGGAAGGCTCCAGCTGCCAAAGGCCAACCCACAAAAGCCGCTGAAGGTGCCAGAAGTCTGTGCTGGGAAGTGCAGGAAACAGGGCTCGAGGCAGGGGAAGGACTTGCTGCCCACAGTATGATCCAAAAAAACCCAACCAAACAAACAAACAAAAGTTTTCTTAATTCATAACTCCCTCCATCAGTATTTTCGGATGGACAGACAGATGACAAAAAAGAAGACAAAAACTGGTAAAGAAGTGACATAAATTTAGGGCAATTTTTTTTTGAGAGTCATGTTTCAATTAGGAAAGTGGACGGTATTCACCAACATCACTTTGGTGAAGTATTTTCAAAGAGAATTTCAGCTCTACCACAGTACAGTGTCAGAAAGGACAACATTTTACAAAACGCTCTTTTAGTACCTTTTACATTTCCAAAAAAGCCAAACTTCTAGGATTTTCTAAATAATTAATGGAGAAATAAGTGTTCTGTGATGTAGCCTACCCTCTCCCAGGAATTTCAGCAATGTATCAACAATGATTAAAAAATAATAAATCTGTATTTCCCAAAGAAAACCTTGACTCAGCAGCTACATGATATTCTCAGAATTCTGTGGAATCACAGAATACTTCTTTCCCTGATCATTTAAATAAAGGGTACATTTAAAGCAAGCTTTAACTAGAATAAAATTTCAATGTTGCCTCTTCATACTTAAAGGATTATTCTTAAAAAAACCCTGATGTACCAAATAAAAATCCAACTCACTGTTTTGCCTTGGAGGTTCTGAGGAGTAACAGGCTGTAAACTCAAACCTGCTGGCATCGACCTTCTGTCAGGCACAAAGACATGCTGTACAAAAAAAATAGCAAAAAAAAAAGTGATCCACAGTTATTTCTGAAGACTCAAAAACTTAAAATGCTAAAACAAAAAGTCAAGCCAACTTCCTCCTCACGAAAATTTGCTATGATTTGTGCCTGTCATGCTCTCTGCTGATCTACTATCTAGGTCACTCAAGCAGTCTATCTCTAAATTTTAGAAACACCCCAAATTTCGTAATTCATTTAATTAACAGCTCTCCCTCATTATTGTTGTCCTACTGCCAGACTGTGTAAACAACAGTTTTAGCTTTTCACTTACGTTTCTCATCCTTTTTCCCCCTCATGTTTCCCACTCTTTCTTCCCTCCCTTTTCCCACCCTTTTCTGCCCTTTTTCCTCTCTTTCTTCCTGCCCTTTCCCACGTCACATTTCAAAGCCACATTACACAGTGACACTCCTCAGGCAGTGTGTTTGGAGACCCAAACACTGCATTTTTCAATTTTAGCCACCCCTTCATCTGAACCCATTTTAAAGGCTCAGATTTCTGCCTGCTACCTGCTTTGGAAGTGGTGTGTCATGACTGACCTCCACAGGCAAAGCTTAAAATATTAAGACGTTGGTCTCAGAACTAACATTTGGGCCTTGTCAAGCACAGTTCTATCTCACATTTTCCCATGTCTTGAATTTTGGGTCAAACTTGGTTAGCTGGACAGGGCAGTTTCCTGTTCTCATCATTTAGCAGTCCAGATCTTCAGAAAAAGCATATCCTGAGTCTACTCTTCCATTGGTTTTGCAGGGATATATTTTGTCTACATCACTGGGTTGCCTGAACCAGGAGTATGAGCAGGCACAGTCTCATTTAAATGCCCTCCTAGAAGTGAGCAGGAATAAAAGGAGAGGACCATCCCTCCTCTGCCTTCCCATGCACACAAAAATACACATTTTCGTACTTCGGCCCGCGCCAGGGGTGTGGGAAGCAATTCTTTTCCTGCTAATACAGTTCAGAAGAAAACTACTACTTTGTGTAAGCAAGGAGGGGGCAGGGGAGGGTTTGTGACTTAGCACAGGGCCTGAGTCAAGTCACTTCTGGGAACTACTCTGAAGTGACAGAATTCATGCACCTTCCTCAGCCATGAGCAAGGTCTCCCCACAAATCACATTTACTTCTGACAAAACACCAAGAGACTGCCGCTACAGTTCTATTTCCAAAGCACAAGCAATATAACCAGTAATATTCCCCAGAGCGGATGTTTATTATTTAATAAATGTAGACAGCGGCTAAGAACATTGAAAAATATTAAATATTCGTAAATATGAAATGTTTTGTAGCAAATTTAAAGGAAGCCTGGAAAAAAAGAGACAGTTTTATCACAAAAAAGTGCACAGCCATGATAAGTATATTTACAATGAATTGTGAGAAAAAAAATTGAGGGCTTACTTCCATTACCAGTGTTGCAAAGGGAACTCATATGACACAGTTCATTTAAGGACAGCTGAACAACAGCAATTTGGGGAGGTAGTCTTCCGTGTTGCTGTATCCTCAAAATATTAGGGGCAGATTGCTAGTTAAAGTAAATTCTGTGGGTGTAGTGCAGCATTCTTGGGGCTGCAGATGTCATTTCTATTTCAAGAATGATAGGGAAGGTTTTGGAATAGTAAGAAAAGACACAACACAGGACAGAAAACTAGCTGACATGAAAAGAAATGACAAAGAAAATTTTTAAGCTGCAAGGTGACTATTTTGGAGTAGACAATGCCATTTAAACATAATACAAGCAGTCAATTCAGAACCATGTGCTGTAAAAAACTAGAAGTTTTGGCATCTGCTCACCATGTTCTCATGTCTGCATTTTCACACCATGTCGTCATTGACTTCTTACACCACAAAAGTCACATGCAAGGGGATTCATACAAATGGGCCTGTGGATGTGAGCACAATTGTTTGTGTCTGCCAAGTCTTGCAATACCACCCTTGCCTCATCCTTTGAGGTGAGAAAGGATCAGCAGAACAAAACCAAAAGCCATAACAAAATCCAGCTATTCTTTCTGGATGCTTTTCTCTTGGGAAGCAGTTCAGCTTGAGTATCCTCTGCCTGCCAGAGTGACCAAAGTCAGGCAGACAAGAGAGGTTGTCCTGAGCAAGGTGGCCACACAGCCCCAGCTTGAGGAGGATGCTTGGACAGACGAACACATGGCTTGGGCTCCCTGACTCTCTGCTGGAAGAGACCTCCACTACCACTCACACAAGGATCCCTCACTCTTCCCGGGGGGCTTTAACTTTCTTTAGTAGCCTTTTGTTCAAAATGTGTAGGTGTCCACTTTCCTATAAAGTTGCTGGATGACTAAAAAGACTTTCTTCATCTTTCCAGTTCCAACACATGAGATAGCTCCTGCAAGTTCAACCTTGTTGTCTAATAATTTCATTTTAGTTAAGTGGACATTAGTGTCCTGTCTGTCTTATACTTATAAAGAGTATTTGATTTGTTTTATGTCCTACTCCAGATATTTCTAACTCATTACTTATGAAAAAGTTTAAAAAAGGTAATAGCTTAAAAGGTAACAAATGCTAACAGGAATTCTGCAAATGTGAAAGTCCAGCCAGGGATGATAAGATTAGTGTCTTGTAGTACAGGAAGAAAAAACATATTGGTGACAAAAACTGGTCTTCCTGTGGGTTAAATGCTCCAGCATATAACAACTGATATATTATGAGGAACACTGTTTTAACTTCTCATGCTAGAAGAATTACAGAATATTGGATAAATTCTAGAACTTTCTGTTTGGATGTATATCTATGCAGAAGTGCAGCACTGTATATGACAAATATAGGCTATACAGCCCTGGAGAGGAAAATCCATCCCAGCTCTTAATTTGGAATAGTGCTTAATGGGCATAGGTGGGACTGAGCTCTGGAGAGACACAGCGTGACATTTTCCAATCGCTGCCATAGAGGGGTTTCAGGAGGATTTTGAGAACCTAAAAATAGAATGTCAAGCATTGAAAGTCACTGAAAAACCTAAGATCTCTATGTAGATGGGGTTTAGATGTTCAATTTACCCTAATGATTTCAAATAATCAGTCTTCTATTTACCCACCTCTTAAAGATGGCTGTTTTTAAGTTAATGGCAAAAGCTGGTTGTGTAACTAATTAAATACAAGCCAAACAGCATGAAAAACTCAAGGGAAACAGGAGGTTTGTATAAAAGATACTAAACACTAAATGAAATACTAGCATAAAGTGTCAACAAGGAATAAAAATCGGGAAGCAAAACATGGCTGACAGGACAAGTAAAACACACTCTGCAGCACTGATCCCAGTGATATTTCTCAGATATGTGAGAAGCACGGATTACTAAATTTCCAGAGCAGTTGAGACATAATGGATGTCAAAGCAAAATGACTCCTTTGGTGATAGGGATCTAAAAACTTTAAAATCCAACACCTGATAATCAACTCTTAAGTTGTTTAAATTGCTTTAAGTTGTAGTTATAGATTTTTTTTTCCTCTGCATCAAAAAAAAAAGACATCCAAGGACAACATTTTTAGAAAAATGCTCAGGAGCATTTTACATCCAACTGAAGGAGCAATTTTTATTTAACTATTTCCAATCTATTAAAACCCATGGTAACAAAAGCATGCTGGATGTAGCAGAGTGGCAGATATGGCACCCAAGTTTACAATTCTTCATGTCTCCCTCTCAGTGGTCCAGCACTAAGGCTGTGTGCATTTAGACTGATCTTCAGTGATCTCCCTAATAGCTCGAAGGCATAGAAAGGAACAATGCACTTGATTTGCTCCTGGAACCCAAGGCAGCCAAACTTGGTGCTGAAGAACAGAAAGCAGCAGGTGTAAAAGAAACCTGGGATTTTGAGTCCTCTTGGTGCTAGAAAGGAGTTAGTTTTCTGTACATGCATAAGGTGTTCTGAGTAATTTGCATATTGACTCCTTATTTTTTTTAGAGAAACATATTATCATGGACAGTAATACCAGGACATGTTTTCATCATCTAGTGTTTAAAAAAAATACATTTTTAACTGCCTTTAGATTTTTCAGCACTTTTTAAAATCAAACCTTTCTCCATGAAAACAGTGATGCAACAATCTCCATTACAACAAAATACACTACAGTGCAACGCGAGTTTTCCAGTAATCAGATACATCCTACTGGAGAGCCCTGTAAATGAGAGTTTTCACTATGAAATGAAGCACTTTTACCTTCGTGTGATGTGTCCTGTGCCTGCGGTCGATGGTGACATCTCCCCTCTGCACCGGCGACGACACCTCCGACCGGTACGTCCGCTGCGGGGAGAACGCCTGGAAGCCAGCGATGGACCCGTGCGAGGGCGACGTGGGGATGGAGTGCATGGTCTGGTCAGAGATGTTGATCATGGTTTTGGGGCTGCTCAGGGTGCTGTGCCGGGTGAGGGTGGTCTGCTTGTTGTAGAACTGGCGCTGCTGCCACTCGTAGAGCTGCCACATCGTGTCGTCGCGCATCGAGCGCCGCTTGTCCTCGGCGCTCACGGGGCCCACGGCTCTGTCGTACACCGAGGGAGCGACACTGCAGAGGCTTTCTGGACGTGTCTTGCTGTTCCTTGGCAGCGTCCTGTACCCTTCTGGGTACCGGGGCAGCACCTGAGCTCGATGGCTTGGCATGTTCCTCGGCAGCGTCTGGTAGGAGATTATGCTGGAACGCAAGTTTGCTTACATTAGAATTAAAACTGTGGCAACAGGAAGTTGTTTTTTTCTATTCTCAACCCACTATGTGTTGGGTTTATCCAGCTCTCACCTCTTATAATACTTTGAATGCCATTTAAAAAACACTCCAGAAAATCAAGGCAACAGTTCAAGAATCAATGATACTGACTGAAGGCACTGCAGCAGCTAAAAGTGGACCCTTTCTCTCTGATTAGCTCTTGCTGATATAATCCATATTTCATCTTTTTACCAGTTTGCCAGTCTAGTAGTGTGAAGTTTTGATCAAATCTTGCAATTTGTCTATATGCTGGATAGGTCAAAGTTTTTACAGCACTGTTGCCATATGCTTTCTGTATTTCCATTTGAAATGTTTGCTTTTTCAAAAGTGAAAGAAAAAATCCTGTTGTTTCCCTAAGAAAATCTTGAGCAATTACTACAGACATTAAAAAAAAAAGACTATTTTAACAGCAGTCCATGGGAAAACGGCAGTAATTATCTAAAGAAATTATATTTCTCAGTTGTCAAGGACAAGCCATTCCGTACCAACCATTCAAGTGAAACAAAGAGAAATACACGTCTTTGTTCGATAATAATATTTTATTGCTTTTCAATTCAGATATGAATTCAAAGGCTTATTTCTTTAATTTTTTGCCCCATTAAAATTCTGGAGTTCTACAGTCATTTAGCAACTTCCAGTATTAGTTGAAATACAAAATCTTCTATACCAAGGACTGATGCATGCCCAAGTATGACAAAGCACTTCTTGCTCATTTTTTTCAGAGGACAAAATCTAGGTCATAAACATTGATTTATTCATCCCTTATCTAAAATGCAAATGAGCACCTCTTAAAGCCTTTTGCTACAGAGCATGCATATGATTGATGCTTGCTTATAGACAACAAAACCAGCCCCAAATTGGACCTGATTTAGCCATGAGAGGGCAGCAGCTTCCAGCTACACCCCACACTAATCCCAACTAAAATCCCTGCACCATGAAGCACCAGAACCTGGAGATGGTTTTAAGTTATTTCAGTGCCACAAAAAAACCATTGAAGAAATTATGTAGATTAAGTGGCAAGGTAAACCAGCTTTATGCATGTGAGATCCTTATGGAATAACTATCAGGGAAATTGATGATGGTAAAACCCACTTTTCATTGAAAATAGTTAAGCTGAGATTTTATGATCACCTGTAACATTTTGAAGATGAAAACTGCTATAAAGAGCTTTATGTACAAAATCTGCTACAATTTCTGAAGCTTTTCAAGAATTAGTGAAGAATTATCCCCACTTTGTATTGGACAGCTTCCCATTCTTGCACAGAAGTCATAAAAAGGGAAAAGGGAGTCTAAGTCCTCGTCTTCTGTTGCCAAATCTGCTTAAATACCTCTAAATTTCTTTAGTAACATACCATTAATGATAAGGCTTTTGTCTGTCTCCATATTTACAATCAAACAAACAAGATGCTCCATTTCTAACTTTCAAAATAGAATTGTAGCTATACCCCACAACAGCTACAGCATGGTCTGACATTTTCATGAATACATTTAGTAGCAAGACACACCTCACTCACTGAAGCTCCTCACACATTTTATTAATTAAATGGGCAGTGTAATCCTGTTGACACCTTTAAATATCCTGAACTTGCAAAAAAGCAGCCTGAAGTTCTTACTGTGCAGAGGCATCAATTTAAAATCTGCATGCAATTACCTATATTCTAGAACATGTAGAAAGATAACATAATCCATCTTCAATTGGCAAACCATGAAAACTCAATCACCTCGATACTAAGCCTTGTTTTACACAATTTGATAAAATCAAAATAGATTTACCAATGTACTGTTGATACTTGCAAAAATGTCATTCCAGTCAAATCCAAAACCCAACTCCAGACAGAACTGCAGCTTCCAGCTGCCCTGCACACAAGGGGAGACAGCTGCAGTTGGGTCTGAGGTTGCAGAATATTTCTGTCATCATAAATAGCTCCTTATAATTGGTCCCATATGAGAAAGAGCCTTCCACACGTGTTTACAGACACCTTTAGAGGTTGTCTCTAGGGCTACTCTTGGGTAGCAATAGTGGTTCTGGTGTCTGAGTTGGTCTGTCTGCGAGAGCAACTTTGCTGCTGAGCCTTCAGGGGCTCAGTTCTGCAATGTTACCAATATCCTTGGACTAGAACCTCAAAACAACCCTTCACCCTAATGAGCACAAACACCAGCTGGCCATGAATACAGAACTTCCACGGAAGAATCAGGAAAGGGTGGCAGAGTGAAGATGGAAACCTGGTGTTTTATTGCAGGAATTTATTATTTCGGGTGAATCTCATGTAGGCAAGGCAGAGAGACAGACTCACATCCTGGGTTAGCAGCAACAAAAAACATCACTTAGCACCAAAAAATCCTTCTGTGTCTTTTCACATTTGAGAAAGACCACTCAACTGAACCACTTTTGTGAAAAACATTTCTTTTCATAACTGACTTGTGCAAAGTTCAATAAAACTATACCGAAGTGGAATGTGCTTATTTTTTATTTAAACCATGTTTATTTTTGGTTTAAAAGAAGTTTGCCTTCCTTAAGGCAGCAGTTTATTCATGCAGCTTTTGCCAAACTAGATGTCTAGATCCATGGAAACAACAGGTAACACCTTCAGGAATTAAAATCTACATTGCTGTCATTCTCATTACTTTTTTGGGCAATCAAACTACTGAGGGGTCAGCCTGTTCCTTCTAAAAAAATCAGTAGTTATATAGTGAACCTTTTTCATTCTACATTGAGGACAGCTAAGAGCTCCTCTTTTCTTTTATATATAGTCATTTAACTGAACATCTTTGTTAACATTTTAGCGTTCGTCCTAATTTTCTTTTGCAGTCTGACACACCAGAAATACTCAGTTGGGTCCTCCATGATTTCTCTAATGCAGACACAATAACCTTCAACATTAACCAGAGCTTTTTTCTACTCTCATTCACCAACTTTGATTCTATTTAAATTTCTGTCTCCAGATGGAAACTGGCAACCTGAACAAAAATAAAATTTTAAATTTAAATGAAGCCTCATTTAAAAGACATCATTATATACACTAAATACATTATATATATTAGAAATTTGGATCATTATTCAAGGCTGTTTCCATGCAAAGCAAAAAAGATAGCTCAAAGCCAATTCTCCTTCAGTTTGCTCCTTTTATGTCGAACTGCATTTGAAAGCTTTTATGTTATCAGTGCCACCCTTATCTAGGCAAACAAGTGTTCCCCATACTCAAGAATAAAATATTGTTAATTAGTAACATCTTGTTAATAGCACTTCCCTCTATTTGATTCCCACAATGAAATCAAGTTTTAGGGTTTTTATACTTGTTCACAGCTGAAAAACAGCACAATAATTTCTTCTGTTTGGTTGCAAGTTTTAAAGTACAATTTAAAAAAATAACTGCATCCAAAAGCCTTCTGAGTTCTCATTATGCAAGTTTGAATAATGAAATGAATGTCAGGGTGTGCAAGTCCCTGTCTGTATTGCAAGTTCAAACTTGATCAAACTACTTACGATGAGCATTTCATGAAACAACACATTAACAATTCCTAATTAGAGGTAATTCCACCCTGGCAAGTGGAAACCAAGCTCGTGGAACTTTTTCAAGATTTTGCAAAAACTGAGAAGCCACCAGCTACATATCTTGAAATTTGTGGGGGAAACACGTTTTCTGAACTTGGTTTATCTTAAGCTCTGCTCTGCCATCCATCTATACACAAAATCCTCAATTTCCAGTTCTTTGAAGTATCTCCTGTGATAGCATCTCCATACTTCCTATCAAACGTAAAATTAAAAACCTTTTACATTTTCCTGCTGGAGCTGCTTGTCTGTAAGGCAGCCTGGAAGCACAGCCCCTACACTTCTGTCAGAGAGAGAAATTGCTATTGGCATGACATTCAATATTGTCAATCATTCACACATCGTTCTGAAGCTTCATGAATAAGCACTAGAGTTCAATATTATAACTGGGTGATAGGTAATTTCATAAGAAGAGAAGTTTTAATCATCAAGTTAGATTTTTGTGTCTTACTTTTAGATAAATCTTCTCTCTCTCTTTATTTAAAGCTGGTTTAAAGTTTAAAAGCTCCTGGGAATGTTTGTTAAAGAATTTCAAACAAAATATTATTACAAGACTTTGTGAACAAAAAATGCAGAAGAGAAGGCAATTTCAAGAACAGATTTTAAGAATTTTAAGAAAAAGAATTTTTATGATCGATGACACCTTTTCTCTGATAGGACAGGGAAATTTCTAACACCGCAAAAAGGGTTTATGGCCATTTTTATCTACTGAGTTATTAATATACATTAATTTATTAATAACTATTCAAATGCTAATAAAAGAAACTTTCAGACATCTGTTCTGAGAAGTCATCCACACATTTCTTACAGAGAGCAAGGAAGAATGTAATTGTACAATACAGATCAAGAACTAAAGAAACTAACCAGGGTACAAATATAAGTATTATTTACTAGAAAGCCTAAAAAAAAAAAAAATTTACACAGTACTTACCCTCTTGTTTCCTCTTCCTGTCCTTTCCCTCTCTGTATTTTAATCCACTGTTCCAGCTGCAGCATGGAGTTGGTTCTCTGCATCACCCGCTCGGACTCCACGTGCGCCTGCACCGCGTTGTGATGGGCTCCATCCCCAGCATCCGCCAGCACAACTCCCATGGATTTATTCTCAGATCCATTCAAATGGACAGGTCTGAAGTGTCCACCTGGAATGGCGCTTATGGGCAAAGTCCTGTACTCAGATCCCAAAGGGTTTAGCTTTACACTGTTGATTTTTGTTAATGGTTTATCTTGCCCGACTTTCTGGAATCCGTATTTTTCAGCTTCCAAAGCTTTCTTCTCCTCATTTTTGTTCACTTCTTTGTTCTTCTGGTTATTTTGTGCCTCTGGCTTAATTAGCACCCGATGGTTTGAAATATTATTTGCCTCTCGAGGTGATGCATTTTCAACAGTGAATTTCTCTATTCTGGAAGGGAACATGTGAAAAGCTGTAATACCAAAAAAAATGTTCCTTACGAGTAGCAATAAAGAATTGGAAGTTATTTCAGTGAACCCAATATATTTTACAACAATATTATGACTTTGAGAGAAAAAATCAGGACATTTTCACAATAATCAAAGCCAGGTTGGGGGCTTTTCTTGCTGTTGTTTTGGTGCTCTTTTTCTTTAGTTTTTAATTTCGTTTGGGGATTGGTGGTAATGCTTGATTGGTTTGTTTTTTGGTTGGTTGATTTGGGGTTTTTCTGGTTGCCAAGTGTGAGTATTGTTTTCTTCTACACTTTCCTCTTTATCTGCTGTTTTAAAAACAATTATAACAAGAGGTAATTTTTTTTTTTGAAAATACAGCAGTCAATTAACCCCACAGAAAAAAATGTGCGCAACAGGAAATAAAGCCAGAGTGAAAAAACTGGATGTTCAGCTCCTGGAGGGCTGAAAATTCAAAGGGTAAAAATATTCAGTGGCTCTCCAAGAGCTACAGCTTCCAAATGTCAACAGCCTGAAATTCAGATGATTTTCAAAGTCAGCTTGTGATTCACAGTACTGCTGAATTTAGCATATAATGAGCTCCTTTAAAGAAAGCAAATGACTTTTCCTGGTCAATGGTATCAATTAGGTTTCTCTGGTATGTTATCACTTTGGCTGGCATTCACTTTGTGGAAAATAACTGTGGCTTTTCTAATTTTAAGGGGGAAAATAGCTGCTGACTTAAGGAACTGTACCACAAAAATAATGGTATTTTTGGAATTGCTACTGCTTTACAGTATTTACACAAGTACTCAATGTGTGCAGTTCTATTAGTGATCTTCTTTTTAAAATTTCAAAATGTCAAGAAGCTCTATCTTTTGCCATACTGGGAGGACCTGAACTTCAATTCCAGCTCAGAAATTGCCTTTGAGTTTAGTTCACTAGAAAAAAAACAAAACACCACCTTAAAATGTTTTGCTCTACATTTTTTGGTATTGGAAGAAAGAAAAGGAAGAGATATAATTCCTTAAGATTACATCTCTGTATAAAACCAAACTAAGAACAACAGTTTATTTTAAGATGATGTCAAATTAACTTTTTGTTCTGTTTTGCATGATTTTTTTTTTTTTTTTTTGCAAATGCATTATTCATCTTTGTAACTGTGTCCAGTTCAAGTGTCTGTAAAAAGGCCATCACACACACAGCTTACCAGGAACACTAGAAGACTGACTACATACACAGCTGTAAGCATTATTGCTTGCCCCATCGTGAAAAAAAAAAGCCATTTATTTTTCCCTTGAAGACCTTAAATTGTTCCCAAGACCAAACATTTGTGCCATTTCTCGAGGTTATGGAAAAAAAAGGTATCACCTCCTCACTCCGACCCCAAAACTGTACTGCCCAGTCTTCTACCAGAAACCAAAGGAATTTCCCAACAGGAATATGAATGAAAAATTCCATTTCCCACAATTATCAAGTGAAAAAAGGGTGTTAAGATTTCAGTTTTCAGCCAGCACTCTGGAGTTTACAAATGAATATAAAGACTACCTTGCAAATAATCCTGAACACGGGCATTAAGATTAGCAGCATGTCTCAATAGCACCACCCACCCCGTTATATAGTATGAAACTTTTTATAAACCTTTCTCAGGTGGCTTTAGAGCAGAGGAAAAGGTGGAAAATCCAGAATGGAGAGGGAGAGTGGCATCTCTAGGACACTCATCATGCATGTGGCAAAGTCAAGCCTTGGCACTGCGTTCAATTCACACTCTCATAGTACTTTCCACTGTGTTTTAATTAAAAACCAGCAACTCTCCAAACCACAGAATTATTTTTCCATGCGGCCTCATGCTGTATCACTCACTACTACGGTTTTACACAGCAGAGCCAAACATTTTACATTTTACAATCTTTGGGATGGTGTAGAGGCTGAAGGGCTGACATTCAAACAGACTGCTGGGCTCTCTTATCTTGGTGAAACCAAATCAGCCAACTCTGTGAGCAAGGGACCCCTTTCCACAGTGAAGGATCCATATGGGAAAAAATTATCAGAAACAAATGTAAGAAACATAAATCCATATGTATATTTGGCTCCATATTTATAGCCAGCTCTCAAAGGCATATTCAACAAAGCTTGCAGGCTATTTGAGGACGGGACAGGGAGAAGAGGAAGAGAATGAGCACTGAACATGGGTCTTTCAGCATATGCTGAATGCAATTGATAGATTTCTGCAACCAAACAGGAATCATATGTACAATATGCAATATGTAATACAGGAAAAGTACTGTTTTATGCTGGTTTATATAAAGAAATAATTCTGAAAGGGCTGGAGAGGGGGGAGCATGTGATTAATGATCAGATGGACATGAGGACTGTGACTTAACAAAGCAAGGCAGAGACATTTGAAAAGGAAAAGCCATCTTTTCCAAGCACACTGACGTCAGTAAGCCCCCACTGTGGATGTCTCTATGCTAACAAGTACTTTTTCGGCAGCCTAGCTTATGCTGTTCAGGGAAAGTAACTACACCAGGAGGGAAAAAAAGCAAGCTCTTCTTAGTACATGCTGCATCACTGAGAAGAAACAAAGGCTGCAGCACACAAGCTGACAGTGAAAGGTCAGAAAAATGACACTCAGACCTGGGAGAGTAGAGAATCAGCATTGAGGGCAAAATGGCAAATCAGTGTGTTGGTGAACACTACCATCTACAAACACAAGCAAGCACCCAGAGAGGGTGTTTGAGATCACCATAGGTTGAGTCATAAGCTTCAATAGCTCCTCACTGACTGAAGTATTTGGTTTAATTATTTTAATAGGTCTCTCAGTACATTATTAAACTTGAATGTAGTATCTAGGTAAAATCAAAACTGTTTAGAAAGGAGTAATTACAATTAAGTCAATAGGGCCAAATACTGTTTGTCCTTTCCTGCAGCTAAACATCATAAGGGAATACTTCTGCTCTTAATAGAGACCAGTTCTCAGAGAAATGGGTACATTNCTTCAGTTTACACGAATATTTAAGGAAGCAAGTTCTTAATTACTCATTTATTGGATTGAAAGTATCTAGTCTGTTAGAAAACTCTATTCAATGCAATGTCAGAACCTCTTAAAAAACAGAACTCAGAAACAAAAGTACAGCCAAATTTGACTGAACCAAAACCATTTATGCTTAAGCTCCATATATGCCAAATTTTAGGTTACTTAGAGATGAGGTAATAAG
>VYZR01024967.1:44833-61281 GCA_013400675.1 Oxylabes madagascariensis
TTAAACGGCAGAAAAAAAAATATAATTTAAAAAAAAAAAAAAACAACCACAAAACCAACATCTTAATTCTACAGAGAGATGAAAATAAATACTTCTGTAGCAATCTGAAGCCTGTGGGTTTTCACAGCCAGGGGTCTGTGCTAGTGCCTTCATGTTTGGAAATATGCTTCAAGCTAACAGGAAATAAGTCGCACCTAACAGAGCTGTAATTTGTTATTTGGCTCCCCTCACGTATACAGTTGGAAAGGAAGATTAGAATTAAGACTTCTACTGGGCAGGAACTGATTTTTGCCTCACCTCATATTAGCCTCTGGTCAGCAACAGCATTAGACTCCAGAGAGTCTTTCTGACACAAAACAGNTACTCTGCCAGCATTCACTTCCCCAAAAACAACGCTTTTTAAATGGTGTTGCACTAATTCAGACAAATTCACAGCTGAAAACTGATGTACAGTAATTACACATATAGCCACAATAATCATATTAATATTTTAAGTGCATTTAAATAACTGGAACAGGAGGAATGAAAAGTAGAACAGCAGTCTATTTTTTCAAAATATTTTCACAGGAAACGAAAGTGTCATTAATCAATGAAAGTAAAAGAAATCACAGTAATTGGGCCATAGAAATCTCAATTTCCTTCTTGCAGACTATGAAACAAACACTAGGCCAAAGGGCATTTTCAACTTCTCTTTTGAAAGAGAAGTGTGAAAAATGTTAAGACACACGCTCCTAAATTGTAATTAATTTTGCATATTTAACCTGAGACTGCTTCCCAGAAAATGAATTTTGAGTGAACTAGCTATATAATTATTGCATTCACTGTTATGACTATAACAAGAAATTACCTTGGGTTTTTTGCTTGCTTGGTTGTTTTAGGGCTGGGTTGGTTTTGAATTTATTTTTTATTGTTGTTGTTTGGGGGTTTTATAGTTTGTTGTATTTTAAATTGGTTTTCCTGCATGGACTTAAACATGATCACATGAAAGTTGAGATGGATTCTGTTGCTGATCATAATACATCTGTGACTCTCTATTTTTCCCCCCAGCAACAATAATAGATTAAGACACTTTTCTCATTAAATAACAGTTTTCTAACGTAGGTCAAGGATTCTTCCTGTCTCATGAGATATTTAAAACAAGAAAAAGTTTCCAAAATGCACTTAAAGGAACCTTGCAATGTTTCTTACCACATTGTAAGTCAATTATTTCAATCCAAGTTTCTGACATTAAGGAATTTGCTCAGTTGGAACACATTCCAAAGTTTATTTTTCCCTTGGAGGCTGCATTAATCTGCTGAAAAAGCACTTCTCAGGGTTAACATTTTCAATGACTAGCTAAAGTATAGGGTTTCCCCCTTGTTTAACTGTTAACTACTGGCTATAAGAGATGACAGCTCTTGTCTGACATCACTGATCAAAGCTGTTTTCTTGGTCTCCTAGAAAAACTTCAGGCACTTCCTAATTTTATAGCAAGTGCACTTGTCTCTCAGGAAAGCTGAAAATTAAAAAAAAATAAATAAAAAATGCACACAATAGGCTCATCAACTTTATCCAATAAACCTAAAAGTAGGTACGAACAACTGGGCATTTCCCTTGACCTCCTGAGAAACTGGGTGAATGGAGAAGTAAAACATAAATTAAGGTGACCCTAGAATTCTCCTAAACATTTACCAGGAATTTTTCTAGGAGGCCAGGACTTCTGCTTCTGGTCCAATGTCATCTGCTGTTTAGCACAGGGTCACCTCCCACCTCTCTCACAGCTACTTCTTGCACATAATTCCAACTCTCTCTGTTTTACCTGGAGACATCCAGGCAATTGTTTGTGATGGAGCAATTTCTGCAACAATGCTGGCCCAGATGCCTCATCAGTCACTCAAGGTTTTGCTGTTCACACAGATCAGAAAGGTCAATTTAAGTATGTGCAAGCCATAAGATCTGAGATACCCGACAAAAATTACAGCTACAGTGATAATATGTTTGAGACACTTCAGTTTCCAAATTAAACGCAGAAAGAGTCGAGTGCCCTGAAAAATATATAAGCTTTGTTTCTCTTTTACAGTGGAATACTAACACACGGCACTGTCTAGTACCTTGTGGAATAACTGAATTATTTTAGTTCTAATTTATTTGGACATAAAGACTTACTCTGCCCACAGGGCTCATTGGATGAGCAGCATAATCTGATGTCAGATTATAGTTTGTTGCTTCACATATCATGCTTACTGGTCGCTCCTTCTTTTCTTCAGATGACATTGCTGCAGCAGTCCTGAAAATAGAATATGTAATAGCACTAGAACATGCTGTGTGTGCAGACTGCTAATAAAAAGCACCCCTAGATGTAGCCTTGTACAGCCTGTGTCCTACTTTTCCAATCTGAAAGCAATTCACACTTCATTGCAGAGTTACCTGCACTGTGTTTTAAACTCCAATCTATTATAGATGAACTTTAAGATGTTGCTTAAAAATAGAATTTCTCTATTAGAACAAGGTGTTGGTGGGAGGGAAAAAGACAGGTATGAGCATGAGTGAGATGGAAATGGGAAGAAATGCTCTCCAAAGCCCCATCTGGCTCTGCCCCACTTGGTTGAGGACAGGCTCATTGGTGAAATTTGGCCAGTTCTGATGGTTTTCACTTGAGCCACCGTGAAATGTGTTGATGGTGGTGAGCAGGACACCCAGAACTCAGACATCAATAAAATCTTGAGGTCAGGTATGAGTTCCATGCAGACCTTCTTGTATTGCTGTGCGTTCTACAAAACTAATGCAAAGACAGCAAATCCGAGTTATTATCCAATGATTCAGAAAATGTCACAACTGGCCAAGGAAATAATCAGTTGAGGAGAAACCATCAGGCAAAACATTATAAATTAACAGCTTGTGATTGTCCCTCAGATAAAATTTATCCCTTTCTGGAAGTTCATTTGATTGTTATAAAATATCTAGGTGGTTTACTAAAATTACAGAATAACTGAAGTGACAAGAGGAAATTCATACAGTGCATAAATGTGATGCATTTCTATCATAAAACTACTTTGAACTATGGTTTATATCTTAAATATAAAATATTTATCCTTACTTTCAAGTAATTTAAACAAGAACTATCTACATGTAGATCTGACTTGGAAAAAATAAATATTGCTACTAGTAATCACTGAATCTTCGTTCATTATTAATGGGCTTTAAAACCTGTGTTTTACAGAGTGAAACAGAAGGCACTTACTGCTCATTCACAACAAAAATACAGTTGTCCTGAGATGGCTGTCCTGTCACTGGATGTTTGCAAGTTACTTTTCGTTCATTATGACTGTGAAAGAGAGAGAAAGAAAAGTATTAGGCAATAAGTTTTGATTTTCCAGCTCAATTATGTAAATCCTGTACATCAAATGTATCATTTCAGTGAAAACAATTAAGAATATTTCATCATGGCATATAACAATATAAGTGCACACATTCACAAATGCACATTTATATATATATATACACAAAGAAAAGGGATGAGATCTAGTATTGAAGAATCTTCATTAATACTCTGAAAAGAGATGGAAAACATTAGCACTGGGTTGGTTTGAATTTCAGAAACTGTAAAAGTGTTTTTAGTTCATATATGAACATAAATAATTCAGCTATGACTTTATATAGTCATAAACGGGATTTCAGCTGGACAGGGATAAGCTGAACATGAGACATGTATAACTGCTCTGTAAGGATAAAACACTACTGTAAAAGCAATTGCCTTCATCCTCAGGACATGAAGATACTAGTATAAAATTTCCAATATTACAGATAAATACTCAGTGACTGGAGTAAGAGTGAGGGGTTGTAATCACAGTTCTACTTTTGCAGGCAACTTTTTAATGGGGGGTGCTGCTCAGAAGTGCCTTCCAGTGGCTGGGAGGCTGAGCTTCAACTCCAGCAGCACAAAAATGCTCCCTTTGCATCATCTCATTCCCCTGAACTGCAGATCCTAACAGACTGCAGCAGCTCTCACAGCTTGGAAGAAATTTCCCCAATTCAACAACTTATCAGCTGCTGCCACACAGGAAAGAAATGTCTGCACTTAAGTCCCCCAGCCTCTGAAGAGGAGAAAGAGAGGGCTGGCTCTGGGCTTCCTAGATCAGGAAAGACAAGGAGCTGCTGGAGAAGGTTCAGCACAGGGCTCTGGAGATGATGAGGGCACTGGAGCATCTCTCCTGTGAGGAAAGGCTGAGGGAGCTGGGCCTGTTTAGCCTGGAGGAAAGATGGTTGAGAGGGGATCTCATCAATAAATCCGCACATCTGAAAGGTGGGTGCCAAGGGCACGGGGCCAGGCTCTCTTCAGAGGTGCCCGGCGACAGGGCAGGGGCACAAAGTGGAACACGGCCAGTCCCACTGAATGTGAGGAAAAAGCACAGTGAGGGTGACTGAGCGCTGCAACAGCTGCCCAGAGAGGCTGTGGAGCCTCCTCTGGAGAGATTCCAAACCTGCCTGGCCACCACCCCGTGCCACCTGCTCCTGGTGACCCCAAAAACTGCATTCACAGAGGCTTGGCAGAAGGGCTGGACCGGATGATCTCCAGGGACACTTCATCCTTAACACCTACTTCTTCTACTGCCTATTCATTTAACCATCTGAACTTTGAAAACCATGAAGCACAGCTCATCTCATGAATGCCACACTTTCTACCCTTCCTGCTTCATAAAAACAATCTGAATTTAACAAGACTATTTTAATATTCTCCACTTTTAAAATAAAATTCTTTGGATCATAACAATTTGCAATTACGGAGCATTACTGATTAGAAGTTGCCTCCAAACAAAATCCACAGTACTTTCAGGGTGAATAAATGGACAAGCCTCCATAAACCTAGAGTGCAAGATTAGAAAGACAGCCCATTTCTTCCTCTACTGGGATTTTAGAAACCTACTAATGCCTAAATGGAGAGACTATGTTACAGATCTTAACTGATGAGCTGGCAATTGCCAGTACTTTATCTTCCTACTAAATTCAGCAGATTTCTAAGTTTAGCCCCTGAAGAAGCTGTTGTTGCAGAAATGAATCAATTGCAATGTGGAGACAGGAAAGAGACACTCCGAGGACAGTCTGTGTCATTCCTAATTGCCCTGGTCATACAATGCCTCTCAAGGAAAGTGGCCCAGATTAAAGAGAATTTGGATTCAAAACCGTCCTGTGGAAGCATCCAGGTTTCTTTGGCTGGGTGTTTTTTTCTTTCGTGAGTCCTCTTTTTCTTCCCTTCCAAAACCTTTTTTTTTTTTTTTTCCCCTCTGACATTTCAGAAACTCTCACATCAAAGTGAAAAAAACCCCCCAAACTATGGAGATGAGCTGGCCAAAATACTTTTCCAAAATGTTGCCTTCTTGTTCACCTTAAACTTTGACAGATGACTGTCAGCTGACATCCATAAACGTGGAAGTAAGTGGATCGGGACTTCTACTCAGGGACCAGAAATACTCAGGTCCACCCGAGAGGAGGCACATCCTGTGTTTGGATGATACAGCAAGAGGCCACACTCAAGGACTTCAGTGGGGAAAACCAGGAGGGAAAGAAGGGAAAGGGCAGAAAAGTGAGCGAGGAGAGCAGGAGAAGCAACATTCAAGAAGAGTTTGCTGCAGGTTTGAGTCATGTATCAAGTTAGCATTCCAAAACCACCAAAAAACCCTTGAACAAAACCCAGTGTTCCTCACTAGTCACACAGATGTTGAGATGTATAGGAGGTAGCTGAGGTGACATTCAAAAGGCAGAAAACATCACAGACATGAACCATGCTCCAGTGGATTGTACAGTCCTTGTCTTCTAGACCTGTACAGTCACTTCCTTCTAAAAGGACAAGGCAAAGGGAAAATGGGCTTTTCTTTCCCTCCAGCTCAGACACAAGTGAAATCTCAGGAGTGAACATTGGAAATTCAGCTTGAGCAACTAAGAGTGATGACTGTAAATATGTCTAACTGGATGAATAGATTTTAAATACTTCCATTCGAAAACTTTTTCATTACTCATTATTGCATTTTTGGCAGTAATTTAGCTGGTATTTTGACAAGGCTCCTCAAAATAGTTGTGCAAGGTGTAGTGAAGCTTGATAATTATTGTCATAACCCTCCCACATAACAGTAGGTTAAGGCATTTGTTTTAAACTCCACTTTGCAGAGCACAGAGAGTTTTATTCAAACCAAGCTACAGTTTGATATTCACAGTCTTCAACATCCAATTTAGACAGTTGTTCAGTTATCCATAAATTTCTGGGTACACACACACACACACACACATACTCTTAGAATTTCATTTTTTATACTACAATAATCTATACATCATCAACAAATCTCAGGGGAAATAAAGCAAAAAACTATTTTTTTTTTACCGACAACTCTAATTTCAACTTTATACCAAGTCCAATGTGTAATTCAGGGTTCAACTCTGCATATTTATGCGTCTGTACTTTTATATGTGGTAAAAGAGTGATTCACTCTGACACAGCCAGCTAGAAGCCAGTGTGTTACTTGTTACTTATGCAGAGATACAGCCTCTTCCTTCTCCTTCCAGCTTTTCCCAGGTTTTGAGAACACAGGATAACTATACACAAAGTCTTCTGCACTTTTACTGAAGGCCATAACTGACCCTTACTATTTTAGGATTAATGGCATGCTAAATACTAGAGACAAAGACAGGAAAAAATTTCCTGTTTTTTTCATTAGTGTTCATGAGCGTATTCTCCAGACTTGTTCTGTGGCACAAACTATTCCTCATTAATATTTGCTACTGGAATGTGCTGGGCTCCAGAAATCTACACTAAGATGACATGAGAGAAGCATTTCAATGCAAAATAAAGCATAGTTCTTGCATGTATCAAGATAATATTCTCTGCTTGATTCCAGTAGTGGTTTTATACCTGCCATAAAAGAATCAAAATCAAACTAAACCAAACCAATAATAAATAAGAGAACACACAACCCTAACCACACCAAAATAGCCTCACATGGGTGGAAGGTCCATTTTTAGATATCTCAGTGCAAGACAACTGATACCAGCCCCTTTTCTCCAGTATTTTCAAACTTCTTCATTCCAGTCCTTTGCTCTGAAAACTGCAAAGTTTGGCATAATTTATAAGGTAGCTTAGTTCTGGCACATGGACAAGCCCTCAGAGCAAAAGGATTTATCCTGTTCAGGTTAGAAATGACAGTAACCTTGAATTTGACTCATGTTATTTGCCTTCTTATCTATTCTCTTTCTCCTTCCCATCCTTTGAGACTCTTAATCTCTTTAGAAGGCAGGATTATTTTACTTATTTCCTAGACATGTTCAAAAAAAGCTTGTTGTGTAGTTTTAATCTACTCACTAAATGTACAGTCAACAACAATCTTTTTTTTTTGGGTTAATGTGATTCAAGGACTACTGGAGAAAAAAAGCCCTCAAATATATCATTCAGAGATATAATTCTATTTGTAAGTAGCAAATGAGCACATCATCCAGGTGCAGAGCTTGCCAACAGAAGTCCTACACAAGCAGGTTTCTTTGTTTTCATTCTATCTTGTGTTTTCAGGACCGCTGACCCAAAATGCTGTGTACCCATGTTTTGTTCTAACGCACATTACAAAAGTCAGCCAAATCGAAATTCCAATCAGCTTTGCCATTTTGAAATCGCTATCATCTTTGTCAGTATATTGCATAGGAAATTAACTCCGATAACTGCAGCTGGAGTGGAAAAAGGAGATATGTAATCCAGTCGTACAGGATGATGCACACGGTTAAAATGAAGGGTTAGACCATTTTTCCTCTGGAACAGAGCAGTTCACTCCAAAGGGGCAACAAAGATCAAAGTACCAGGGTGGAAACAGTTGGTTTGGGGTCTCTCCATTGAATGATTTGGTTGAGCTCCCTGTTCTCTTAAAAAAGAGCTGGGCCAGAACTCCCAAAGACACATCTGGTTTTCTCCCACTCAAATTAAAGCTAGATGCCACTTCAAAGCTTCTCTCATGCCCTTTCTTTGTAGCCTTTATTTATGTGTTCCTCAGTGCTAAGGCCTTCTCATTTGCTTATTGTCAATGTGGCCATCAAAGGCTGAATACAAACAAAATCACAAACCAGGACACAACTTTTAAGAGGCCTCCACATCTTTAATTTAGAAACACTGTTCCTTTTGACAAATGAGCACTGAAAAACACATTTCAGAAGAATGCTACACCAAATATCTGCTCCCAAACATTTATTCTGTGTCTTAAGATTTACAGACTGGCAGTCTAACCTCTATTACGGATAGACACAATCCCTATATACCACAAATATACTCAAAGATATTTTTTACGAGAAACAGTTTTATGCATTTGTCATGACAAAATACTTTAAAGGATGACAAATAAGGTAAGAAGACCAAGATTACCAGAGCAATAAAGTCATTCTCTCCGCATTAAGGCTGAATTTTTGCACTGATATTTAAAGGTAAGGTTCAACTGGGAACAAACATAAGACAAGTCTAGGCCAGTTTTGTTTGGCTTCTGTGAATCCCTTCATTCCTCACCTGGGCAGGAGGGGTGGGGAGGGGGAATCAGCCATTTCTACCTTGTGTGCTTGCTTTGTGGCATAAGAATGTCTATTTCTAATAGCAATAAATGCAGTTACAGTTGCCTAACGAAGAGTTGTCTGAACTTGGGAAAAATTTAAGCAAATGCAGTCCCTGCACAACTGCAAGCAAGGATGTGGTCTGTGGCTATACTGACACTTCTATTTTACTAAATCTGTAATGCCACATTCAACAATAAACAGCAAATGCAAGCACTTTTTTGCCAGTGCTATCATACCCTAGAATTACAAGCCTTTTTTCAATTAAGTTTTTTAAACAACAAGTTTGGAAATGGGGCTGCACGGCTCCACAGGGGAACATCTGAGTATGGTAACTTAACATCAGGGAGCCCCAGCTAAAAGCCAGTCCCAAAGTGCTGACAGATCTGTAACACATCCCATACGCCACGAAGAATAAAGTGTTTCTGATCCTTTGTGTGTGCACACGCTTGGGAAGGTGCAGACAAAATTCTCCTCATTTTCTTGGCAGACAATGTAACACCTAAACTGCAGTTACTGCTGCCACCACTTTTCTGGGCTGCTCTGAGTTTATTTCTTTCAGGCAACCTGCCAGTTCTGTAGACTTTCCTTTTAAGTCCTCCTCAGTTACAGTTATAGCAGCTTTGGTATCTTTGCTGCTGCTGTAGTGAAAAGCATCTGGGCATTTCTATACAACTGACTGTACTGCAGCTTTTCATTTATTTTTATTTTCCAAAAGATTAAGCACTGCTGCCCCAAAATTATAAACCTTCCTCTCACAATGGGACCATTCTAAACCCACATTCATATTCCAGTGAAAATATTCGTACAAAAAAAGCCTTTTCACACTTGAGCAGATATGATTAACATGCCCTCATGACGTATTTCCAATGTAAAACTACGTTTACGTAAGCAAGAATAAGCATTAAAAAAAGAACCAACAAAACAAACCCCTTTCAAAATGGTAGGACGAAATACTTGCTAAAATGGCATGCACTCTATTATAGATTGAGAGGGTTTTAGTAAAGGACTCCTCTTTCTAATCAAACACTCCATTGTCAGAAAAAGTTACTGTTTCCAGGGTTCCCAGAACTTTGTGAGAGGTGTCTTCCATTCTGCAGGCAACATATCTGGGAATTTGTAAAATACTGAGACTCAGGAAGGGCCACAAAGCCATTGTGGTAATTTGTGAGATGTACCTGCCATGTGTCATCAATTTATGTAACATTTCATTATATTTTAAGCCCTGGGCACAGGGTCTAATACAGTACTTTGACAGTAGCACTGCAGATGAAGAAAAATTTAAATTCTGTAAGTATTACTCTGTAGTAAAAATGACTAATACACTGTTTGCTATCTGAGGTAAGTTTAAGAGAATAGTGAAGGGAGTGTTAGAAGGCAGGACTGTCTTTAAACCTCAGACTTGAAATCCAAGGATCCTTCAATGGTTAACTACCTGCAGAGATTCCAAGAACTGCAGTAACATAACAATTTTGAAGTGAAACCCCACAATGTGTTTTCTAAAGAGAAACAGGAGCAGCATCGTTCAGCAGATGGTTTGTGGACCAGAAGCACCACTGGATTCTCCAATCTGGCTGCTGCTGTCTCTTCCTGTGGGTGACAGGCTGCTCATTATCATCTCTGAGAGGTCATGGAGAGGTGCCTGAGGACTGCAAGGAAGGAAATGTCACCCTCCTCGACTCAGCTGAGGCCACCCCTGGAGTGCAGTGTCCTGTTCTGGGCTGCCTGGGACAAAAGTGACATGGAGCTCCTGGAGCTGATGCAATGAGGGCTTTGGAGATGGCGTGGGGACTGGAGCATCTCTCTTAAGGGGAAAGGCTGAGGGAGCTGCGGCTGTTCAGCCCTGAGAAGGGACCTCATCCCTGTCTGTCCCTGCCTTCAGGGAGGGCTCAGAGCGTGGACTGTGAGGCCCAGCAATGGTGGGACAAGAGGAACAGGCAGGAACTGATGCCGAGGTTCCACCTGACCATGAGGAAGAACTGCCTCCCTGGGCACTGTGTAGACCAAGCTCTCAACAGATCGCCCAGAGAGGTCATCTCCCTCACTGGAGATATTCCAGACCTGTCTGGACACAGTCCTGTGCTCTGGGAGGTGGGACCAGATGACCACTTCCAACCTGACCCAGGCTGGCATTCTGTGAAGACTGACAGCAGATGTCTGACCAGCTGATGTTTTCCAAAATCTTGCTTCCCTGGTGCAGGAGGGACACTGCAGCCTCTCTTGAAGAGCTAGAGAGAGTAGAACTCGTAAAAGCTGACTTGTAGAGAGGGCAACAAAGCACCATATTCAATTAAGAAGGAAAAAACCAAACAAAACAAAAAAAAACACCAACCAAACAAAAAACCCCCCAAACAAACAAATGCCCCCAAGCAAAACAAAAACCCCAAACAAATAAAAACAAACAGACAAAAACCCCATGTTCCAAAACAAAGAAAAAGCTGTCTTTGCTGCTGGAGTTAGACCACTCAGATTAGCACACTAATAAATTGGGACATTTCATTAACATGGGTTATTTAGAAATCACTAATTGTTATTTTCTTACACATACAATATTAGAGATTTTCAGAACAAGAAATGAACCTGACTTGAATTTACAAGGGACAATTGAACATTGATTGCATGAGCATAACTGTACAACACTACCAGAAGAAATTCATCCCACCAAGTAAATTAGAGCTAATTCAGTTGTCTTAGTCACCCCCTCTACAACTACAGGCATCAAATTCAGTAAAATCTTTTAGCAAATGCTTTTATAGCTACATACTAACTTGTAGTGTTTTCAAAGCTCACTAGACAGAAAATTATCTCCACTGCATACCACTAAGCTCAGTTATGCAAGCCTTGGCCTTCCTGATTTATTAGAAGCCTAAGTGAGATGTGCTCTTGAGCAAGAGTTAGAAACAGAACTAGGAATTCAAAAGGCAGTTCTGACTTATGCTTCCTGTATGAAAATTAGAGATATTTTACAAGAGAAGGCAACTTTACTAGCAATTTCTCTTAGCAATCTTAGCATGTTTTCCAATAATTATATTTTGAAAAAAAGTGCTAAAGATATTTATAAGAAAAGTGAATGCAGACAATTTAAGCAGTTTAATACGTATTGATGTGAACTGCAAAAAGGTAAAGCTCCTGAATTTATTGAGCTACAAATCCAATAGATACATAAAAACAGAAAAATATGCATAATTTCAGTGAATTACTACCTCAAATTCAACAGGTGAATTTCAACAGACATTTGGTAAAACCACAGTGCTGCTTTGCAAATCTCCCTAAGCATACTGGGATCAAAAAACCAATATTCATTAACAGAAGTAGTTAAATACCTTATTTATCTTAAGTCTTGTACCTTTGGTGACATTTTTATCTTTCCCTTATCTAGTAGTATTTATCATTGCTGAGGTTTGTTTGCTTTTTGGGGTTATTTTTTGTATGAATGGTGGGTTGCTTTGGTTTTTTTGCGCTTGGTGTTTTCTTAAGATTGTGTAAATCACACCAATCCTTTAATCATCTTAGCCAAGGTTATACAGAAATGTAACAACATTACACTGTCTCCCGACAGCTACACAACTTCCATTTCTTGATCACTTCAGGTACCTGGGAATTGGCATAGTCACCACACAATAAAACCTCTGGTAAACAGCCTTTTTTATTAAATAAAAACACATTTCTCCTAGTAACTCAGCAGAAGTTTTAAAAGAAAACCACGCTTAACAAGCACTTATCTCAGAATACATCAGGTCATAACGAGACTCTTCCTAAGTCTGCCGAGAGAGAAAAATGGTCTGGCAAACTTCTGCTAAGTCATTGTCATCTGGGAAATGGTTAGAAATCTTTCTTTTAGCAATCTGACAGAAGAGAGGAACTGAAATGTTGGTGCATCCACTTGTCTACCAGTTGTAACTGTGGTACCTATTCAGACACATCCTGTATTTCAAGCTGTCTCTCCCAATAAATCCTATTTTGCAAGAAATAAGCGCCGAGACTAAGATTTATAAAAAATAATTACTTTATAAATGAACAGTCATCACTAAGGCTTTAATCACTGGCCTTCTTACAGCCATTGTGAGGATTTAATTGAATAATCTTGGTGGTCCACTGATAGAGCATATGCAAATATGTGCAGCAGACCCAAGAGGATAATTAATTGTAGCTTACACCATGTGTGGGCCTGCATTCATCTCAGACAAAAGAGTACAAACTCTATTAAAAATATTCATTGCCTGTGACGTAAAGTTCAAGCACAGAGACCCACAGGGTACAAAGTGTGGCACTGAACTGGAACACTGAACGCGTTACTTGTCATCTCCAAGGTCCAAGGGCGCAGCGGAGCCTCGCTTGGCTCTCCTTTCTTTCAGTTCATTTGGGTGCAGCTTCAGGAGCTGATCATTTCAGAAAAATAATAATATTATTGCCTTTAAAGAATAGCAGCAAGCTGTTCTACAAGTCTCCAAGAAGATTAGAACATCAGCAACACATTAAATTGGTCTGGGATTTGTTTGACATCACAAGTAGATCAGAAATTATCTCAGGATTTTCTCTGAACTGTCACATCCTTTAAAAAAACACTCTTTTCTTGAAACATCTACACCTAATGTTCATTTGCTCCTAAACCAGGTGCAGATATAATGTATTTTAATTTAGAGCTGTAGACACCAATCAGGCTTGTGGGGAAACCTCGAGAACTGATCTAACTGCAGAGAGGCCACATATCCCCTCTTTTCTTTCATTTTAAATTCATCACTGCCTATTATTCGTCTTGTTAACTTCAAGTATTTATAAAAAGTAGGTAGGCCTCAACGCTTCAGCAAACACGGCTTTTCAGGAAAAGCATCCTTACACCACCCACAGAAAAAGACCAAAGAGCATGATACTTTGACGTGGTGCTCTCACAACTTCATCTTAAAACATCAACGCAAGTCCTTATCAGGCAGAAAATGTCAGCCCAGATGGACCCACCTGATCTACAGTGACGGCTCACTCTGCTGTGCTGAGTTTAGCTCTGACTGTCAGAGTTCAGTGAGTGTCTGCATTAATTGTTGGTGCTACTACCTGTCAGCAATTAGCAAAACCAGCCCTTTGCAGCCCTGAATTCCGTGCTGCTATTAATCTACAGCATCAGCTCCTTGCTTTGATGCCTATGATCAAAGAGCAGTGGAAAGCCACGGTTTTATGCAACAAGAGAAGGGCTGAGAAATGTGACACAGAAACGGGCAGAGCCAAATCACACCTGAAACTGGAGACTGGTGCCCTCCCTCTGTTACCAGGCCCAAAAGGGGACACTGGGAGCATTTCTCCAACAGCATCCCGTGCTGCATCCACAGCAGCACAGCCAGCAGGCTGAGGGAGGTGATTCTGCCCCTCTACTCTGCTCTGCCAGAGGGATGGAGCACCTCTCCTGGGAGGAAAGGCTGGGAGAATCGGGATTGCTCAGCCTGGAAAAGAGAAGGTGTTGGGTGACCCAACTGAGGCCTTCCAGCACCTTGTACTCTCTCCAGTACAAGTGAGAGGGAGAGAGACCATTTCCAAGGGCCTGGAGTGACAGGACAAAAGGGGAAATGGCCTCAAATTGACAGAAAGTGGATTTAGATTGGGTATTGGGAAGAAATTCTTCCCTGTGAGGGTGGTGATGCCCACCAGGCTGCACAAGAGGCCCAGAGAAGCTGTGGCTGCCCCATCCCTGGAGGTGTCCAAGGCCAGCTTGGATGGAGCTCTGAGCAACCTGCACTACTGGAAGGTGTCTCTGCCCATGGCATGGGGCTGGAATTAGATGGTCTTTAAGGACCTTCCAACCCAAACCGTTGGGTTTTGTGGTTCTACAATCTAGATGCAGTGGTCTTAAAGAAAATGTCCAAGCTTAGGCAGCAGATTCACACTAACAAATGCAAAAACCCCCAGATAATAAACCCTCTTTCAAACACAGTTTTAGTTTGCTTTTTCTTGATCTGTTATTATATGCATTATCAGAACAGGCAGGATCCTCTTCCTATTAGTTCAGAATACACAGAAAAAAAGTTAGTTACAATATAGTAGTGTTAATGAAATGGTGCTAATACTTAAGATTCCTAGCTGTGCAGAATTCTTTCACATCACACAAACATCTTCCCCCAAAATAATCTCAAAAATGCCAACTTAATTTAAAAAAAAATCCATATTAAAAAAAAGCAGTTAAAAGGATGCTCCCGTATACAAAATATCCACAATAAAGGTTATTTTGATAAAATTGATTTTTAGAACCAGTCTACCTAACAAATATCAAAAAAAGCAAGTCAACCTGAATACACTAAAATATTAAATCCTATTTCCTTGAGTAATGTTTTACTTCTTCCCATCTCAATGCCAAGTTTCTTATAAAATAAATGAAAAACACAATTTAGACAGACAGTTGAAGAGGCAGCAACACCACTACTCTCCATCAGGTAAGGAAGCACAGCAGATGAAGAGGAACACTTTCTCTCTAATTAAAGTAATCTGGCCTTTTTAAATGAAGAAAAAGAATCTGTGGGCAAACACAAATTAATTATTTTAAGTGTTATCATTAATACACTACACTAAAAAAAAACCCCAGATTTGCTTTTTAGAATGTGCTTCTTGTATATGGTCAGGTGTTTTAAAAGGTTAATTGGCCAAAATAAGTACCACAAGAAAAACAGCATTTAGGTAGCAGGATATATCATCATTCAATTTACCAGATGAAATTTTAGAACCCCATCTGATCAAGAGTTTACGTCTGCCACCCACTGCTTATATGCAGACTGTCAATCACTTTGATGCCTCTTGGTCTCATATAATCAAACCGTTGGCTCCAGAAGTTCAGAAATTTCCATTTGACAAAAGTATTTCTTGGCTGCCTCCCCTTGTATTTTCACATCTCTGATTTCAACACCTACACAGATTGATCTGCATTATCCTTTTACTTCAAAAGTGCAGAGGAACAACTACAGTTTATTTACAAAGTGAACTGTCAGCGCTTTTGACAGCTCCGCAGGAAAAATACCCAGCAGAAAACCATTATAATTCAGTAGTCCCCTAGTTTTACATCCTGACTCTCACAACTGTATCCTTATCTCAGAAAACAACGGAAATAACAATTAATATTTATTAAAGACTTTTGCTGACCCAGCAACACATGCTGCTTCAGCAAATGGCACACCAGGTTGTTCCTTCCAAGGTTAAATTGCAGCAGCAGAGAAAACTACAGGACAACACCTCTTGAACAGACATGATGCCTCTAATGACCTTGAAAGCATTTTCTTCCACTAAATTCATACCTCAGTCAGAGCCAGAATCTGGAAGCTGTTTTTCTTTCTCATGTGGTTTTTTCAAGCTCAGGGTACAGTAAAGTGACATGGAACTGGCTTTTTTGGCAATAGCTGACTATTGTGTAAGAACATCTTCAGCCTCAAGTAGGCAAAAGTGATGTTTTTAACATGAGAGCAGTTCATCTGTACTGACATTTCTAACAGTGTAACTATATGGTAATGAAAATTATCCTGGTGAAGACCCAGTTCATTGAGAAAGACCTTATGTGAAGTGAAAATCAGTTTATTTCATTTGTGTCAGAGCAAGGGGTCAGGGACAGAAGAACACTGGCATGGCAAACATCACACTCAACATCAGTCATTTCATGTGATTTTAAAACAGCAAAGAAAACCCCAGAGAAAACTACTCTCTGTATTGGGTGGGAACATTATTTTTTATTGACTTCTTTAGGAACTTAAGTTCTTCTTATGTTGAATCTGGCTTTGGAAACACTTTTAAAGGACTAGTAAAATCGTATCCAAAGAAGTCAAATTAACTGCTGTTTACCATATGGAGTATTACTCAATTCTCCTCTTACCAGAAGAAAGCATGAACATAAGGAAGAGATTTCCAAGGCAGGGAATATTCATATGAAACCCAGA
>VYZR01024972.1:526-19824 GCA_013400675.1 Oxylabes madagascariensis
TTTTTTTTTTTTGTTTGTTTGTTTTGTTTTGTTTTGTTTTGTTTTTTTAGTATTTTGAAACAGACACTCAGTTATATCAGCCTAAATAGATCAATGTCCCCATCCCACCTTGGGCTGGGTGTGGGTGGGAGACAGTTAATTTCCTTCACAGTAGGTTGTCTGAGGCTGTGGTTGGGATTTCTGCTGTAGATAATCCAGGCATGTTTTGCTCTTGCTGGGCAGACCTGACAGAGTTGGGCCTTTTCTGCTCCTCACCCCACCAGAGGGGAGGCTCGGGGTGCCCAAGAAGCTCTGAGAGGCACAGCCAGAATCCCAGCTAATCCCAGCTGATCCCAGGGATATTCCAGACCATATGAAGCTGGGGGAAGAAGGAAGAGAGGGAATACTCTGAGCGATGGCTTCTGTCTTCTAAAGTCACCATGCCAGTGATGAGGCCCTGTTTTCCTGGGATGGCTGAGACCTGCCTGTGATGGGAAGCAGTGAATGGACTCCGTGGTTTGCCTTGCTTGCACACACAGTTTTTGCTTTACTTATTAAAATGTTTACCTCAACCCAAGTTTTCTCACTTCTGCCCTTCTGATTCTCTTTGCTCATCCCACCAGGATGTGTGAGGTTGAGTTGCAACTGGGGTTAAACCAGGATTCCCACCATGTTCCCTACAGTCCTTCCAGACACACCCCAGCAAGGGAGATGTTTCTGGGTTGGAGTTTTAGGCTGGATATGGGATTTTGTGGTATGAATCTCAACCCCTATGAAATCCATCACTAAATTTACAGCTGAGTGAGATCTGAGCACTGCTGGTCTGAGTTACAGACCACTTAGGAAGAACATTTCCAAGTCTTTTTCCTCCACAACCCTGTAGGTGATTTACAACATTGCAAACTGGCAGGTTCAGGAAAATCCAGGTGCTTTATTAGGATCACTGAGAGTGCTTGCACCCTCCCTCAAAGACAGAAGGGACCAATTCCCTGTTTCATTTTGCAAAGGTAGCAGGGATGACTCCGTAGGCAGTCTGATTTAGAGTTTTAATAACAGCCAGTGAGGAGCAGAGCCCCGTCTCTGCCTTTTCAGTAATTCATGTTTAAATACAGCACCAAATCAAGTTCTAATGAAAGAACAAAGCAAGCACTGCCTGTTTCCCCACTGTAGTTCTGTGTCTGGTCACGTTTCTGGCTAGGCAGGATGTGATGGAGGTTTGCTGATAGCCAAAAATGAGCTGGGACTCAGATCACAGGTGCTGCTCAGGGTGGTGAGGGAGCAGCTCTCCAGGGCAGGTGAAGAACTTCAGAAGTAAATTCTCAACCAGCAGAAAATTGGCCATCACTCATCTGCACTTAGAAGCCAGGTGTGATAGCAGTTATTGCCAGAGATGCAGCTACTAAGAATGGAAGAGCATTTCAAGGATCTTGACTCTTAAGTGGCCAGGAAAGGTCTCACTGAGCCAGTGCTCAGAGGATGATTAGGAAGGAATTCTTCCCTGTGAGGGTGGGGAGGCCCTGGCACAGGATGCCCAGAGCAGCTATGGCTGCCCCATCCCTGGAACCATCCAAGGCCAGGTTGGATGGGGCTTGGAACAACCTGCGATAGTGGAAGGTGTCCCTGCCCATGGCAGGGGATTGGACTGGGTGGTCTGTAATGTCCCTTCCCACCCAAACCAGTCTGGATTCTGAGCAGAGCAAAGCCCAGCAAGTGGGAAAGGATCCCCAGTGTAGTCACTGTAGCTGAGCTAGAGAGAGAAGCAGAGATGGTGGAGCTGAAACATCTTCTGAAAGAATCTTCCTGAATGCATCTGCCAAAAACATCTTACTGAAACCATCCCCCAAAGGCATTTTCCTGACAGCCTCTCCTGAAACCATCTTCCGAAAGCACCTTCTGAAGGCATATCCCAAAAGCATCTTTCTGAAAGCATCTACTGATAACATCTTCCTGAAACCGTCTCCTGAAAGCATCTACTAAAAACATCTTTCTGAAAGCATCTTCCTGAAAGCATTTCCCATGGTGGCATCTCTCCAACCCTTCAGCATCGTGTCCTTGCAATTGTAATTTCTGCTGTGGGTCAACCCCATATGCCAGAGTCTGACCAGGAAGGAGCTGTAAATACAAGAAAAGCAAATTTGCAAGTGGTAAAAGCCCTTAAAGAGAAAATTGTGATTTGCTTGAGCAAACCTTGCCAAAAGCTGCTTTTTTTCCTCTTCTCAGGGAAATTGCTGAGAGGTGCAGGATAGATGCAGCTCCAACTCTTGTAAATCAAAAGCAGGCACAGCAGTGCAGCCCAGTCTCTGCCAGGCTCAGCAATGCAATCCAGCCTCTGCCAGAGCTCAGTCACCGAATTTACTCATCATTCACAGCACTCAGTGGCTGGGATACGGGAGGGCCCCAGGCCCTGGGGGAATCACTTTCAGCATGCCATCGGTTTTTTGGCTGACTTTCATAGGAAGTTGCTCTCTGGTGGTGGAACTCAGGTATTTAGGAAGGTGAAGCATTTCTATGTTCCGTTCCCTGCCCAAGTATTACCAAACCAGTCGGGTTCAAGCAGTGGGATCTGCTGTCAGGATGAGCTGTCTGATGGCACATTTTTGTTTACACTCTTTCTTTGAATCATGAAATGGTTTGGGTTGGAAGAGACCTTACAGATCATCCAGTTCCACTCCCTGCCGTGGGCAGGGACACCTTCCACTGGACCAGGTTGTTCCAAGCCCAGTTGAATCCAGCCTTGAATGTTTCCAGGCTCTGAAAACAAACTCTAGTTTCATCCTCTCCCCAGTTTCCAACCAGTTTAAGAGAATCGATATGAAACCCCTTGAAAGCAAAGTCAGAGAATGTGCAAACCTCTTTGATGATGATTCATGTCCCCTCTGTTAAAGCACTGTCTCCTGCAGAGACCAGAGATCCTGATGAGGATTTCACTGGGATTCCCAAGGTGCAAACCACAACTTTGGGCAGTCACTTTTTTGTCACTGTTCATTCCAGGATCGCTTGTCACTGCACAAATACCAAGTTCAGAAACCAGTGCAGGTGAGCACAGGAAGCCTGTCCCTGCAGGCAGCAGGGGATGCTCGAGCTGTTCATCCTCTGCTTACCCTGTGCTCTCCACACTTGCTCTTGTTATGCTGAGACCAAATGCAAGTTCATGTAATTGCAGAATAGCTTTGTGTGAGAGTGCATTTACTCCAGAATATAAATGTCTTGCACAGAGGAAGGTTAATTTGGTGTCAGAGAGTAAACCACAAGGAGACATCACTGCAGTTCAAGAGCATCCAAACTGAGTTAATTCAAGCCCATTTATTTTGCAGAAAGATGTATTTGAGGCTCTCTGGTAGCAAAGCCAATGCCAACAAAATGATACAAGTCTTTGATCAACACAACCACCTTTTAGCAAATGGGGGTTTATTCAGCTTTTAAAAGTTTGAAAGGGGTTAAAAAGAGACATTGAGTCCTTTTTGACAGCCACAAAGATTTATGAGGATTTGATGAGTTCAGCTTAAAAGAAAATCGGAAGAAAAACTGGAAAAGTAAAGATTCTTTGTTTTGACACTTGCAAAATGAAGTGTCTTGATTTCTCATTGCAGTGCTTTCAGCTCAGAAACTGCCATGGTACAATATTGGGAAAACCAGAAAAACCCAGAATTTTAAGGCCTTTGAAATTAAACAGGAACATTTATTTTTTTGTTGAATGCAACTTCCTGTTTCACCTACAATTACTCCTGTTTTTAAGGTGGGTAATAGTTTTACTCATATTTATTTGGTTCACTTTTTAATACAAAACTATGCCTGTCAAACAAAAGCAAAGAAAACCAGTAATTCTTGATCTCAGGTTGTGAATAAATTAATATTTTAATGTTTTCATATGATTATTTTGCAGTGCATGTTTAGCAGGAGGAAACATTACTTAGTTTCCTTTGCAGGCAAAGGGTTGCAGTCAGTTAATTCAGTCCCTGCAAGCTATTTGAAGTCTCTCATATCCACTCCCCTCTTGTGCCCGTTCCTCACACGTTCTGAAAATAGATGACTTCTAATTTAATTTGGCAGAAACCAATATATTTTCGCTGAAGCCGTGGAAAGACAATGCATTTTTCATTAAATCAGCTCTGCCTGGAATAACGTAATTTTATTTCCACTGCTTCAAACTTCTGCTTGACTGTGAGCGAGTGGTGGGGATGGAGAGTGCTCAGGTGGCTGAGGACCCACACTACCACCACCTGGAGCTCTCTGCTCATCGTTCATTCCCACAAAACGTGGCAGGCCGTTGGACCTGATGATCTTAAAGGTCGTTTCCAACTGAAATGGATCTGTGGTTCTATGCTCAGGTTGTGACCATAAACAGGATGCCCTGGCTTGGGGACAAACAGGAGGCACATGCCATGGCTTTACGTGATGCCTTAGCAGGCAAATCTCCACAAAGTCCAGAATTGTCTTCAGAAATGTTTTCATATTTGGGAAAATCAGCCTCTGATCGAAATCAGTATTGGAGGAGTATCTCAAGGCAAACCAAAATGTAAAGCTACCTTACCTGGAGGTAGCAGTCACATTGCTCCCTCTTTCTCTATTTTTGGGAGAAATGCCAATACCCCGGAAAGAAAAGGAGGTTGTAAAAATCATGGCATGATCCAGACAAACTCTGAGACACTTCTCAGGTATGGAAAAGCCAAGGGACCTCTCTGTTTGCACCTTCCACTTTCTACACATGATCCCGCAGTGGGGCTCTGGGAGCAGGAGTCAGTGCTGGCTGAGGAGCAGAGACCTCCTGCACACCAGGCCAGTGCTGCATCCCTTTGGAGCACGTGAAAAATGAGCCAGACTGAGAAGCATGGAGAGCTTTGAAGGGTATACAGGCAGGGAAGCATCAGAGGAGAAGATTGTCCATGTGAAGGTTCTGCTCAGTTCACCAGTACCCTTGGGAAACGTCCACAGCCTTGACTCACTTGTGTGAGGTTCACACACAAACTTCCCAGGAGGGGAGGATTTTCCCTTTCCCCTGCTCTTGCTTATGGCTACCCATGGTTTGGAATAGATATAAGGAAGAAATTCTTCCCTGTGAGGGTGGTGAGACACTGGAACAGGTTTCTCAGAGAAATTGTGCCTGTCCCATCCCTGGAAGTGTCCAAGGCCAGGCTGGATGGGGAGCAACCTGGGATAGTGGAAGGTGTCCTCCCTTGCCCATGGCAGGGGTGGCACTGGATGGGCTTTACGGTCCCTTTGCATTTAAATCAGTCCAGGATTCTGTGTTTTTATCCTGCCTGCCTAGACAGGGACTGAGTCAACTTCAAAATCAAAAAAAAAGGTCTCTTCTTTAAGAGTAGCCAGAGCCATCATTTTGCAAATTCCATTTTGGAGACAATGAACCCATTGCCTGGCTGTGGAAATCGTGCCCGCTTTGAGAACTGCTTGCAGTGGTTAAGAAAAACAAATACCTCGGAGCTGTGGCTAATTCATTAAGCACCTTTATTCCACCAGCTCCACCAATCAATTGCAATTGCAGGATAAAAGCCAAGGGGAAAACTTGAAGTTCCAGTGCACTGCACTAGGTGGTAGTGCTTGCAAAGGCAAAAGCCCGGAATGGTTCTATCCAGGGTCCTTGGCACTGGGCATCCCAAAGCTAGGGGGAGATGTGGAAGAGAGGCACGTTCTCCCACTCGTACAGGATTTGCCCCTTTCTGGTCCTGTACCAATCCAGACAAATCTACCAGCAGCATTCAGAAACCAACTCTGTATGTAAGGAGAAGGCAAAAGGAACCTTGTAAGAAAATAATCCTCACCCAAAGTAATGAACAACCAATAAAAGGCATCCCTGAGTGAAAGTGTGCTCCTTCCAGAAGTGTAACCCTCAGGGCTCCCGGGAACATCCAAGCAGACCGAGCTCCATTGCATAAATGAGGAAGATACAGTGGGGAGTAAAAGGGAATTTTTCCCCAAATTACCTCCCTGGCAATGAAATGAGCGACTCCCTTGTCGCCTAGGAGTTGTAGATGATGACAGAGCTGCAGATGGAAATATTCATCTGGCTTTAGTCAGTGGCATTCTCTGGACAGTGCTGGTTTTCTCCAAAGCCAATTACAGGAAGCTTGGGCGCATCCATCCATCCTCTGCTGGAGCCGTGGGGTGTCAGTGCTGCACAGCCCAGTGTGACCCCTCTGATCTCCTGTCACCAGCCATGACTCACAAAGGCAGAGAGTGACTGGACTCCAGCAGCAAAGCCAGAGGGTTTGGAGTTGGGAGTTAATGAAAGGAGAAATTCTCTTGTAACCTCTAAGCTTGTTTGTTCTGGAGTCCCAAAGATTGCTGCCCTTGGCCTAAACCCCTGTCTGAGAGCTATGGGGAGAGGGGAGAAGCAGGAGTTATTTCAGTAATAACCAATTCCCAAGGAATATCCCTTCCTATGTCAACATTAATAATTCACCCGGAGAACAATATTTCACTGTCAGCTTAGTCATGTGTTTCCCTACAAAGGATGTCACCCCCCTTCCCACCACCCCCCAATTTTACCATCTTTTTTCCTCATGAAGGCCAAAACCCAGTTAAAAAGTTTCTACTTCTAAACTCTATGTCATCAGCTGTAGACCTGGAACCTCTGGTAAGGGTGTAAAATAAAGAAAAATACACAAACAGAGATTTTATTTGCAAGCTGCTCATTTAACTCTGTCTAATTTGCCCAGCTGTGCTGCCTGACAGGGATGGGGCAGAGATAGGAGGGGGTTCATACCCCCATCAACGAATTTGGATGCACATCCTCACCCTTGAGGCCAGGCTGGACAGGGCTTGGAGCAACCTGGGATGGTGGAAAGTGTCCCTGCCCATGGCAGGGGGTGGGACTGATGCCCTTCAATGTCTCTTTCAACCCAAACCATTTTGGGATTCTGGGATTTAACCAGCTGGTTTCTCTTCTCTTTACGCAAAGGACCCACAACCAATTGCTGGGATGCAGCAATTTGGAGGAAACGGAGGAAAGGGCTCATGTTTGCTTTTGGACAGAGCAGCAAACGGATCTACTGGGAATGCCCTTACAGGAAATCATGGGCAATTCCCATTGTCACATCAGAGCAAAAGGGTCAGATGCTGTGGAAGTCTCAAATCCCTGCTCTGGCTTTTCACCATCAATTGAAAAGGCATTTATGGAATTTTGAATTTCCTGGCATTTGCCTCAGAAATATCACATAGGGTTTTTAAAATAATGTCTAAAGGTTTGGGTAAATAAAAAAAAGGTGAAACATTTAGCACTCTTCAACATCTGAGTATATTAAAAATCCCTTCAGTACATCCTACAAAATGTATCAAAAATACCAGCGTCGACATAACACTGTAAGATGTAAATGGAACAAGGAGACCAAGCATTTTCATTCTGTGGGAGTGAGTCTACACCATTTTAAAAAACATTTTCCTTGTGCTGTGGTAGCTAAGCCTGTGTGTTACTATAAACCATTTCTAACAGATTTACGCTCACGACTGGGGGCAACTCCGGGTAATTCTGCAACTACTGAGGACACGAAACAGGATTTAGCATTTGCAAAAAATCAACTGGGCAAAGTATGGGGAGCAAAGTCATATCTTTTATTACCCCAGCTAGCATATTTGGAATAAAAAATAACGTTTGAGAACAGCAACACAACTGTCGCTTGAGAAAACACATTGCTCTCTTGTTCAGTTTTATATGATTGAGACTGTAAGTTCATTAAGTTCACATCTTTCATCCCTCTGCAGGAGTTTGTTTTTCATATTCAACTCCTACTCAAGGCTACTTCGTTGTGACTCTTTGTCTGCTGGAAATTAAACAAGAGAATTGCTCAAAAAAGGAATTATTTTTCATGCCAAAAACCAAAATTCT
The DNA here is from genome assembly GCA_013400675.1 of Oxylabes madagascariensis. Lineage (NCBI taxonomy): Eukaryota > Metazoa > Chordata > Aves > Passeriformes > Timaliidae > Oxylabes > Oxylabes madagascariensis. The sequence goes on from VYZR01024972.1 coordinate 8,346, forward strand.
ACTGTGTCAAAATCAACCTGCTCAAGTTTCTTCCCATCATGAGGGTTTCTAGACCAATCCATAGTATTTGCAGACTGGAGCTATGGAAAAAATAGAACTGTCCTCAAAGGAAATGCTTCGGTGTTCCATCCTGGGAACATGGTGGGAAGAAGCCTATGGGTCTTGGGTTTTCCCACCATAATCAAAGAAAGTGTAATGTTAAAAACCTCCTTTCCCACAAATTCTGATGGAAATTTTCAAGATCCAGGTGGAAACCATTCATGTTCTGCTTGAAGAAACCAAGGCCCAGGAGTTACAGAGTCTAGGATTAATCCTGCTTGGTCTAATTTCCATGGGGTTCTCAACAGGTCCAACCCCTCCATTCCACCAGTCTCAGGCAGCTTGAACTTGGCACTGGTGGGGCAGCATCTCAAGTCCTGTATCCAGTTTTGGGCTCCTCACAACAAGAAAGACCTTGAGGGGGTAGAGCATGTTCAGGGAAGGGAACAAGGCTGGGAAGGGTCTGGAGCCCCAGGAGCAGCTGAGGGAGCTGGGAAAGGGGCTCGGCCTGGAGAAAAGGAGGCTCAGGGGGGACCGTGTGGCTCTGCACAACTTCCTGCCAGGAGGGGACAGCCGGGGGGATCAGGCTCTGCTCCCAGGAAACAACAGAACAAAAGGAAATGGCCTCAAGCTGTGCCAGGGGAAGTTCAGATTGGGTATTAAGGAAACTTTCTTTGTGGAAAGGGTTGTCAAGCCCTGGAAAAGGAGTGGAGTCCCTATCCCTGGAGGTGCTCAAAAAGCAACCAGACAGGGCATGTTGGGATGTGGTTTATTCAGTCAAAGGTCGGAAGTCATGATCCTGGAGGTCTTTTCCAACCTTAACAACTCCATTCATTCCATACTTGTGTCCCGCTGGTGGGTCTGTCTGGAGGCAGGCTGGAAGGAGCAAGAGGCCATGTCCCAGGTGGCAGCTGTGCTGGTGAGGTGTTGAGTCTTCAAAATGTAGGGAGTCCACTCCAGCTCCTTCCCCAAATGATCAAAGCCTCATTGCCTGCTCTGGTGGATGGGATGGCTTGGCATTCATTTTTCCACCTTGAGTTTAATTCCTGCAGGGAGGATCCTTTACAGCCTCACAGCCAGAACTGGTTGTTTGTATGGCTGTAAAGAGCCAGTAACATTTATAGTCCTGAAGAAGTAAGGGTGGGGGCAGAGCGTGTGGTGTCAAAAGCTTTTCCATTTTCCTGCTCTATCTGTTGGTGCATTATCCCTTTGAATGCACTTCACCTGTGCTGGAACATTTATGGTCTCTCCATGCCCAGCTGCATCTTCTGTGGCACCGGGCACAAGCCCTGCTCCAAGGACAGCTCCACAGGGATGTGATCCCTGGTGACACAAAGCCCATCTCACAAAGCTCCTGTCTGGCAGCACATGGAGCTCTGCACCCTCCTCAGTGCTCCCAAGTCTGACAAGCAGTATAAAGTTAGCTTGTTGTCAACAGGAATCAGGACTACCCATTAAATACCCCCGGCCACGAAATCAGCTCTGGGATTAGGGGTTTGTTGAGCCCAGCAGTGTGTGAACAGAGGGACCAGGGAAGTGGGAGGTATGATGGGGAAGTTTGAATTGTCACCAGGACACAGCTTTTTTCACCATCAGATATGCTGCTTTTCTTCTGCAGCAAAGTCTTCAAGTAATTTTTCCGTGATTTTTTTTTTTTCCCTGCTTCAGGTGCAGGTGAATAGTCAGAAGTCCAAAATTTTTCACAAATGAAGAATCTACAGAGAAGTGCAGAAATTCAAGTGCTGCCAAGTGCTGTGTTCTCTTACTACTTTTCAATGTTTTTAACTTCTGTTTTATACAAATCCCCAGATTGGAAGAAATTGTGAACCAAAATGGTAATTATTATTTTGCTCACATCAAAGCAAATAGTAGATATTCTCAGATTTTTTTTTTCCTAAGTTTTATTATGAATATTATCTTTAGCACAAGTAGCTGTAAAGCCACAGAGATGGCATTTGGGAAAAAGTCTTCCATTAACAATTTCCCAGCTCGCTGTTACTCCAGATTTGGAAGCAATGTTACATCATTTCTCCAACTGCCCATTCCACGTTGCTGAAAGGAAACACAGAGCACTGTCTGCCCCATTTTCTCCATCAATCTAGCACCTTTTCCAATCCATTGTGGTTCAGCCTGAGTTCCCCTGGCATTACATTTAACACTGGTTGATCACACAAAGGCTCAGACCTCGATAAGGAGAGATATTGGCCAGCCCAAGACGTGAATCCTTTATTTTATTTCTGCACATATCAATCTCCAGCATTTTCCCCCACCTCCTTTCCCAGTAGCGAGGCTGCGGTTTGAACAGCAAAGGGCACAGGGATTTATTACAGGCAGAACAAAAACTGAGTAGCAAAGGGAAGATTAACAGCAGCTGCTTGCTGAGTCCTGTTGTCAGGGACCTTATAATTCACTGACTTCTCCCAGCTGTATGCCTTCAGTGGGATGCAGTGAAGCAGCTCTACAGAAAGCAGTCCTGGAATGGGTGAATAGATGGGTCTGCTGCAAACAAGGATTGCAGAATTTGTGTAGTGGACTTGGGAAAGTGCCGAAACTTCCTCCATGCGCCTTTTGGGGCATTGCTGGCTGGGCACAAGACGGAGACGCCCCACAGGTTAATTTTTGGGTGATCCCTGATGTATCCATGAGGTTTTCCTTGAAGACCAGACAGGTTGCAGAGCATATCCCACATCCTTCCTGCAGGTCCCTTGGGAACACATCCTTGGCATGGATTCTGGTGAGGGCCAGGGAGCCCAAGGAGGTGCTTTGGCCATCAGACCACTCCAGAATGGGTTTGCAGCACTGGGATAGGGAATTAGGAGTGGGATGGATGAGTGGGGTTGCCCCAGTTGGGGAAGGCTTCCAGCCAAGTTGGAAAGACACTTGCCAGATGCAGACTCCTGGGATTTTCCTAGAGTGAAACCAACATAAATTGGCTTGAGCAACCTTGCTGCTCCCAATCCTGGCTTTATCAGTATCCTTATCTTTTATTCAGCAATTAAACACTTTTGCCAGTGGCATGTCCTTGTTGCGGCATTTGCTCGGCCACCTGTGCCTCCTCAGCCTTTTTGAGAAAAACCAGCCAACGCAAGGCAGCCTTTCCCCCATCTCCAGACGATTTGCTGTTCTGATTCAGCAATTTGTTTGGGTTTAATTGCAATTATATTGTTGGGTCTTTAATTAACCCAGTGCTTTTGTCTGTCTGCCAGGCCAATGGCAGCACCAAGGCTCTGCAGAACTAAAAGTTTTCCTGGAGGAAAGCCTTGGCAGGTAGGAAAGGGGGGAATCTGGGCTGTGCCAGCCACACAGAGCTGCTAGCAGAGGAATTTCTGCCATGTTCTCTTCCCATCACAACTCCAGCCTCCTGTGGCTGTTCTGGGAGTTCCAGGTGTCCTGTGCTGGACCTCCACAGCCATGGAAAAGTTACACGTCCCTCCCACCTTTCTCCAGAGCAGCAGAAGGATGAACATGATGGAGGAAGTAGAGGAGCAAAGGCCTCAAAACAACACCTTGGGCTCATTCACATTCAGGATGGTTTCACAGAGTTGTGCTTAGCAAGTTCCCAACAAATTCACAAATGGGGTTTTCATCCTTTTCTTGTTACAGAAGGGGATAGGAAAGAAAGCACTACAGATGCAGAAGAAAGCAGGGACAAGGAAAGGGTCGACAGCATCGTCTTGGGAGGGACATTCAGATGTGGGCATGAGGGTCCCCGTGGCCCCCAGCAGCAGCCAAAGCTCTGCTCACCCAAACTGCTGCATTTCCTGCAGCTCCTGGCTCACACATCCCAGAACACACCTTGGGATCTTCCAGCACAGGGGACAAGTTGAAATCACTCACTAAACAAAGCCTTGGGAGAGTGTGACATGTTGACAAACCTTGAAATGCTTCAGCTCAGAGTGGCCTGCAGGGCCCCTTCCAGCTAAAGCTGTTCAGTTCTCCACCTGAATTTGATAAAAGCAGATGGAAAAAGCTTCAATTTCCACTTTAATCTTCTTCTTGACAAAATCACTCCATTCAGGGGCACATTCTGTTTCTTTAAATCCTTATTTGCAGCTGAAAAGCTGAACCTGTGGGGCACTTCTAGCCAGTGGTGCAAATTAGAAGGAATGCCAGTGGAAAGTAGAGGAAAACTGCCTTTTGTGTACCTGGCAAGTTCGGAAATGTCATCCCACAAAAATGGGCAGGTTTCACATCTCCCTGCCTGTTTCACAGCAATGCTCATGTCTGACATTTATGTATTTTGCCTCATTTTTTTTTTTACAAGGACAATGATTTTCAATTGTTCCTAACCCAGATTTTGGTCTGACCAAAGGAGTGAAAAATTGCACATTCTTTCTTTTTATTTACCTTAGGTTTTTTGTTTGGTTGGTTAGTTTGTTTTGGTTTTTTTGGGGGGGGGGCTTTTTGTTTGGTTGGGGGTGGTGGTTTTTTTTTTGGTTTTTTGTGGGTTTTTTGTGGGGCTTTTTGTGGTTTTTTTATTTGTTTGTTTGTTTGGGTTTTTTTGTTTTGGTGGGTTTTTTTGTCTGTGACTTTTGGTCTTTAATACCTTTATTTCCATTATTCATGCATGTGTTTCCCAAGGAATTTCCTAAGGTGCAACACTTCATGGAGCGTGTGGTGGAGCCGTCCTTTTGTGCATCTCTAAAATATGCAGTCACCAAGAGATGGACTTCAAATCAAAGAAAGAAATAACTAAAGGCCATTAGCCTGCACAAAGTCCAAGGAAATTTATCACAGAGAGCAGGAGTTCTCCGAGCTGGAGAGCCTTGATGGCAGGGATGTCAATGTTTACAAAAGCCTTGGCCAAGCACAAGGATGTGAGAATCTGGTAGTGCCCAAACACTCAGATGAACCTTTTCTCCACATAATTAGCAAGCATCAAGTTTCCAATTCCTTGTCTCTCTAGCTATTAAAAAAAGTTCATATTAATCATACTCTAAGTTATTGATTTCTCCAATTTTCTTCTGATTTGTAGTTTAGTAAATTAAAGACTTTTAAAATATATCTGTTTCTTCTCCTAGATAACATTTCTTGGTTTGAAGAGTGTATGCAAGAGCAGATATAATCAGTTGGCCAGAAGGGATGGGATTTTCAACTGAAGCTGAAGAAAAAGTGTAACAGGAACTTCTTTGCCTGGTTATATGAGCATGACCTTCTGTGCTTGATTCCCCATTGCTCAAAAAAGTCAGTGGGAGGAAAAAGCTATTTCCTACCTCTGAGACAGATCGTGACCATTAATACACTGACATTTATGGGCAGGCAGATAAGAGAACAAGTCACAATGTAGAAAAGTCTTTTAATTATGTTTAATATTCAAATTAGGACTTAACATGGCTTTTTCTAGCTGTACTTAGAATAATTTCTGTGAAAATAATGGATCTTTCTTTTCAGGGATCTAATAAAAATTATGAGGGAAGAATAAATAATCTTTGGACAGACCCAGTTCTAAATCCTTGCCAGTCCACAACAAAACTAAACAAAGAAAAAACAAAATCCAAAAACCAAAACACCCCAACCTGTTTACTTCAGGTTGATTAAAGCATTTTTCTCAAGCTGATGTGAAATGCTTTCTTCTCATTTTCAGGCTCACCTTTTGTTTTAAGTTAGTCAGAGAAAGGATAAATTGATTTCTGAGTCAACATTCTGTTCCAAAAATAACAAAATACATCTGCTCCAACTGCTTCCATGCAAACCCAGGGAGAGGCTGCAGATCCTGTGTATTCCCACCTCCTTTTCCTCCCTCCTGATCAGCAAAACTTATTTCACTTCCAGGGTCACAGCTATGACCGCAGGTGAGATTTTCTCATTCCTGGTGGCCAGGTTTGCCAAGGCCACCTTCCCAGCGAGCCGGGATCCCGTTCCTGCCTGCACGGGGCCTTGGTGCAGCTCCGGGCAGACACAAAGAGAGGAGATGCATCTCCCACCTGTCCCGTCCCCTGCCTTTCCCATACCTTTATTGCAGGATTTTTCTCTCCTCTCCTGAACCCTCCTTGGTGCAATTATTAGCACTCAAATAGCTATAAACAGCTTTTGCATGGTCTCTTTTATCTCCTCTCAGTAAGCCAATGAATTTACTGTGTTCACAGATTGTGTGGCAAGGAAGGCTCAGCCTCCTCTACCTCCTGCATTTTCACAAAATCCATGTTTGGGTCAAACAGTGGCTTTCAAGAAGACACAGTAACTTCAACAAACTGTTTTCTGTCAGGGAAAAAGTGGAAACCTTTAAAGGATGCCAGGGGAAAAAAAATCTTTCCTCCCCACCACCAACTAAAACCCCATTTTCCAAGTGAAAAGGACATTTTCTTTGGAACAGTCTCCTTTTACCAGAAATCAGTGAGGAAAAGCACAAAGAAGTGCCAGGAGTATTGTCTGAGCCGAGGTCCAAAAAACATTTGTTCAAGCCTCATTAAACTCTGGATCAACAAGGAAATTTGAAGACATCATTCAAAGCTAAATACAAACAAAAATAAAGATTATGACAGTGATGTCAGAGATGTCACTAAAGTGATGTCACTGGTTTTGACCCAGACCTGCTCCTGCCCCAGCACCTGAATCCTTGTGTTCCCTTTTCATCCATCCACATAATTTTCCTGCTCTGGAGCTCTTGCTGGTCCCATTTCTACTCCTGACTCTTCCTTGCTTTGAAAACCCAAAAAATTATTTGTCTGCTCTGGGTTCCCAAGAAAACCCACTGGGATGAGGCCATTCCTCCCTGCAGGAAGCTGTGTGCCCTAATCCTGACATTTCAAGCTCCACCATGTCCTTCAATAAGAGCGATACCCTCGTTCCATTGTCTCAGCTGGACCTGACACCTGACATTTTGATGACTAAATTTCATTGAGTTTAATTCTGTTTCACTGCAAGGGAGTCATGTACTTTTTAATGCATGAATAATTCCATACAAAATACTTTAAAATTAGTCACTTTGCAAATCCCAGGCACTCCATGATTAGGGATAGCAGGCTTCACTGTTCATTAAATATTAATCTGCTCAGTTCATGCATATCCATTCTGATACAGCTTCTCGTTATATCAACGCACTCTACTTTTTCCAGACTCCCTGCCTGGAATTGCTATTCCCAAAGAACAGACCTGAAAGACATTAGGTCTGCCAAGAAACTGCTTATGATCTTTCATTTTCATACAAAATGTATTTTAATGTCTCTGCCCAACCCAGCCCTTTCGATTTGCCTTGACAATAACATGACTTGTTTTACAGAAAATAAATCCTGTTGTGCCCTTAGTAATAATGACAATAAAGAAAAATAATAATCCTAGGGGAGAGTGAAAGAGCTGCAGCAGCAGTTTTGTCACCTAACACGTGTATACGGGAAATCATTGGGAATAAAAGACATACGGGTGGGAGTCAGCTGCTCCACCAAAAGCTTTTCTAACAGCATCTCCAGAATGGGGGGAGCAGCCCCAGGTGTGCCTCCTGCATTTCTATGGTTTTATGACAGTAATTGGGAAAGCTCCAGTTAGAAAGGAGCCCTCAAGACCCTTAAGTTCCTTGGCAGTATGTGCAGCATCAGCCCATGTCTCGCAGCAGAACACTGCAGAAAGGCTGCGGGGCTTAATCCATTTGCAGCTTGAAAACAAAAAAGGAGTAAAAGAGATATAATTTAGTTTTAACTTCAAACATTAAAGTTCTCTGAAAGCTTCTTGGACACCAAGAATTGTATTTGTTTTCCTCAGGCTTCCCAAACAATCCCATGGCTGTGGTTCATAAGATCTGTCCTAATTTTAGAATGATAGAATCCCACAATGGTTTGGATGGGAAGGGACCTTAAAGTCCAAGCATTCTCCAACCTGACCTTGGGCACTTCTAGGGATCCAGGGGCAACTACTTCTGGGCTGGATCCAGAGCTTCTCTTGGCTCCCTGTGCCAGGGCCTCACCACCCTCATAGGGAAGAATTTCTTCTTAATGTCCCATCTAACTACTTCCCACAACTGTGCAAGGCAGGAAAGTGTCAGGAATTGTGCTTGTGGCTTTTCTGAGCCCCCAGTGTTTGCAGAGCAAAGCAAAGGGCTCAGAAGGGACCTAAGGGCAATCACCTGCTGAGATTTCCTGGGTGGGAACCTTGCAGCTCTCACAGTGCTTGGAAGGCAGGAAGGAAAGCAAGATGCCATCCCAGCTTCCGTGGCTGTCTCTGAGAGAGGCTTTGCACTGTAACAACCAACAGATTGCAGTGCATTGTCTTGAACAATGTGGATGTGATGTCCTGGCTCCACCCCCCATACTCTGCCCTAGTCTCAGCCCAAATGAGAGGTTTAGAGAGAGGAACCAGGAAAAATGGTGCTGCCAGCAGAAGATGCCTATTGCTTACTAATAAAACCAGGCAGATGGCCTGCTGAATTTTAATCCTTAATTAAAAGTGCTTTACTCTCTAAGCTAATTATAGACTAATTCCTGCTGTGGGAGGGGCTCCTTTGGCATGGAGAGGGTGGTAATGAACATCTCTGTTCGCCTCCGCATCAGCAGGCTCGGCCCTTCCCTCTGCTGCCTGAGGGATAAAAGAGGGATAAAGAGACCCTTGGCTGTTAGCTCCAAGTAGACCTTGTGAAAGGAAATGAAAGAAAGGAGCAAGAAGTCTCAGACAGCCCTGCTGTGATGGAGTAGGATCACACTGCAACGTCTGTCACTGCATGGATAACCCAGGGAGCTCCCAGGGGAAGCTGGACCTCAAACTGGGTTGTGGCTAATAGTGAGAGCTCTGCCAAAGCAGATGCATTTCTTCCAAGTGACAAAAACCTGGTATGGAGTAATGTTGGATATGATTGAAAGAGGTTTCTGTTAACATTGAGATTCCTTTCTTCAGAATTTGCACGTTAAACTCAATCCAGCCTCCCTGTGTTGCATAAGCGCCACCTCCCTGCATGTTCCTATGCTGTTTCCATGAGAACTTCTGTGTCCACTGCATGGTGGAGGAAAGCTCAAAACATAGATGATAAATTGTAGGAAGAAGGACCATTCGTGCAAGACTTAAAAGTGTAGCAGCTTGAGCAACACCACGTCCTTGCAGCCACTGGGATCCTGGGATGGCCTTGCTATCTCAGCAGCTCTCACCCCACACCCTCTTCTGCTTCAAGGGGTCTTTTGTCTCCCAAACTCATGTCTTGACTAGAACAGAATGAAATGGCCTCTAGTCACATCCGGGGAGGTTTAGATTGAGCATTAGGAAAAATGTCTTCACTGAAAGGGTTGTCAAGCCCTGGAACAGGATGCCCAGGGTAATGGTGAAGTCACTACCTCACCCTCCCTGGAGAGATTTAAAAGCTATATGGACGTGGCACTTGAGGACGTGGCAAAAGACAGCAGGATTTTGTCCTCCTCCTTCATCTGTCTCCTGTGACCCTTCCAAAATGGAAAGGCAGTGAGGTTCTCCTGTCCCACTGCCATCCTTTGCTGAACACTAATTCTCTCAGATAGTCTCTGTGATTTCCTAGCTTCTCACATTTATTGTCCCATCTCCAGCTCTGCCTTGCAATTAGAGGAGAAAAATCTGAGGCTTCTAATGCTCAACCCCTTGTGTGGCTTGGGCTGGCCTGATTAGGCCAGAAGTCAGCCTTATCAGCAGACATTGGAAGGGCTGTGTCTTTCCGAAGGGCCCAGGGAATGGAATGTTACTGATCTCTATCTGCCAGGCATTTCTCTCTCTTTCTCCANTGTGTTGCATAAGCGCCACCTCCCTGCATGTTCCTATGCTGTTTCCATGAGAACTTCTGTGTCCACTGCATGGTGGAGGAAAGCTCAAAACATAGATGATAAATTGTAGGAAGAAGGACCATTCGTGCAAGACTTAAAAGTGTAGCAGCTTGAGCAACACCACGTCCTTGCAGCCACTGGGATCCTGGGATGGCCTTGCTATCTCAGCAGCTCTCACCCCACACCCTCTTCTGCTTCAAGGGGTCTTTTGTCTCCCAAACTCATGTCTTGACTAGAACAGAATGAAATGGCCTCTAGTCACATCCGGGGAGGTTTAGATTGAGCATTAGGAAAAATGTCTTCACTGAAAGGGTTGTCAAGCCCTGGAACAGGATGCCCAGGGTAATGGTGAAGTCACTACCTCACCCTCCCTGGAGAGATTTAAAAGCTATATGGACGTGGCACTTGAGGACGTGGCAAAAGACAGCAGGATTTTGTCCTCCTCCTTCATCTGTCTCCTGTGACCCTTCCAAAATGGAAAGGCAGTGAGGTTCTCCTGTCCCACTGCCATCCTTTGCTGAACACTAATTCTCTCAGATAGTCTCTGTGATTTCCTAGCTTCTCACATTTATTGTCCCATCTCCAGCTCTGCCTTGCAATTAGAGGAGAAAAATCTGAGGCTTCTAATGCTCAACCCCTTGTGTGGCTTGGGCTGGCCTGATTAGGCCAGAAGTCAGCCTTATCAGCAGACATTGGAAGGGCTGTGTCTTTCCGAAGGGCCCAGGGAATGGAATGTTACTGATCTCTATCTGCCAGGCATTTCTCTCTCTTTCTCCATCAAAATCAATGTGAAGGATCTTTTTCAGCTCCTCTCTGGGTTAAGGGAGGTCGGGCTGGGGGGAGAGAAAGGGATGGAAAAATACTCAGCAGATGAGAAACTTTTCACACAATTTTCCTGCTTGCAGTTTCTATATATAGGTTTAATTAGAACATTAAAGGCACCTCAGGATTATGCTGTGAGATTTGTCTCCTTAGCCCTGTAACTAATGCCCTGCAGTTTCTCTGCTGTGACTTCATTAAATCTCCCAGCAAAAATCTACCTATGGAAATTGCAGAATTGCCACCCTGGGCGGGAGCAACACGTGAGCTTGGGGAAGTCGGATGCTCTGCTTTAAATGCTCTCTAATTATCTCCAGCCCAGGTTACAGAGGAAGTGGTTTGGCACCTGTGAATTGAGTTCTTGGGAGAGAGCCCCTGGAAATAAGCTTCTTTGCCTGATACTGGAAAGTTTTGTCTCACTTCCCACAACCCTTGGTGGTGGACGGAGATCAATTCTTTCTCACCTACCTGGAAAAGGACTGAGCCATTTCTAATGGGGATGTTGTATTAGCCAACTTCCTTCTGACTGCCAGGGGAGCTTGGTTTGTTCCTTTGAATCACAGAATCACTGAACCACAAAATCACAGAATGGTCTGTTTTGGAAGGGATCTTAAATATCATCCAGCCCCACCCCTGCCATGGGCAGGGACACCTCCCACTATCCCAGGCTGCTCCAAGCCCTGGCCAACCTGGCCTTGGGACACTTCCAGGGATCCAGGGGCAGCCACAGCCTCTCTGGGCATCCTGTGCCAGGGCCTCCCTACTCTCACAGGGAAGGATTCCTTTCCTTCCCAATATCCTGTCTAAACCTGTCTTCTGGTAGTGGGAAGCCATTTCCCCCTGTCCTGTCGCTTTATCCCCTGTAAATAATCTCTCTTCTTTCTTTTTTTTTTTTTTTTTTTTTTTTTTTTTTT
>VYZR01024972.1:27624-40429 GCA_013400675.1 Oxylabes madagascariensis
GGTCTGCAGGGCTGAAGTCAGCAAAGGAATTCGCCTTCCCCAGCACTGGGTGATGTAACTCGGGCAAAACTTTACCTTTTCCATCCTTAATGAAAAGTAAAAGCAGCCAGGTCTGAAGTACCTGGATATTGAAGCCCTTTCTGGACAGAGCATTCTGAAATGCTGATTTAGCTTATTCCAGCCACTGCAGCTGTGGGTTTGGCTGCTCCACAGGGTGTTTCCTGTCACATTTCCGAAGTAGCATCTCCAATGAGGGAGAAATTCCTGCAGTCTCTGCCTGGGCAGCTTGCCAGACAGCAGCAGCTTCCTGCTGTTCGGAGGAAAACCTCATTCTCCTCCCAGCACCCCTTCCCGGGTACCGCCTGCTGCACACTCGGGACCTCCTGGCAGCCTCTCCTCGTCCTGAGGACTCTTGTCATGGTTAAAAAAAGCTACATTCTGCTTCTGATGAAAGCCAGTTCATCAGCTACATGCTGGAAACAGCATAAAACTCCACAAAGGTGTTGATATCCCCCTTCCAGAGTACTGTGCGTTTAAATGAAGTCTTGCTGACTAATTAAAAACCCTTCATCCATCTCATAAACATCCTGGAATCACTTTTCTCACTGACTGAATTATTTAAGAGTCGTTCTCTCAGGATTCAAAATGATTGTTTTGGTGTTGTATTACTGCAAGTTCAGTATGGTGAAAACCCTTTGGCCTCTGAGGAACCTCCTTTGAATAATAAACAAACACAGAAATGCTGTTGCTCTGCATTCAGAAAACTTCCCTCAGTGGAACTTGCACCTGGTCCTGGAAAACAGTGAGACAGAGCCTTTAGGGACACCTTTCCTGCATTTGTGCTGGTAGAAGTGCATCACATAAAATGAGAGAAGGGAGAAACTCAAAGCTTCAGTTGGATCCTAGAGTGGTATGAGTTGGAAGGGACCTTAAAGATCATCCAGCTCCAGCCCCCTGCCAAGGTCAAGGACACCTTCCACTAGACTAGGATGCTCAGAACCCCATCCAGCCTGGCCAGTTGACTAAGCACACCCAGAAATTGTACAGCACAACCAAGAGCCTCATAAGGGACTGAGGGTGATGAACAGGGCAAGGAGAAGGCAAGAGATGTTTAATTAGGCATTGCCACCATGCAAGATAACTGTGGCATCACAACCCAGTGGGCCACCAGAGACAGATTTGGGGATTTGCAGCGTGTATCTGCACAACTGAGCATGGAAAGCCTCTGCTAAACTCCATCAGGTTCCCACGTTGGTCTCCTCTGCTCCTCCAGCTGCATTTGAACAATTTAGAAGGTGGCAGTTGAACACAGTAGGACACTAACAACAGTCAGGGCTGGCTGAAGCCCCCAGGAAGATGAGTTTGGAGGTCTAGAGTCCAGCCACAGCTGCTGCTGTGTGATGATGCCGTTGGCACCCTGCAGCCTACTTGGGGGATGTCCCCCTGAGGTCTCTTCAACCTGCAGCAGATCCACCTATGGGGAAAGAGACTTCTGTAGTTATGGCTGCAGCTGCATCTGTACTTATAGGTAAACTTCTTGCTAGCCCAGTCTTTCCAAATCTGTTTTAAATTCCTTTCCTTTTCTTTTTTGTGATGATTTTGGTAGGGGTTGGCCCATCAGCACAAGAGTAAGGCTTTCAATTCAGGCAAAGCTCCACACCCACAGCAAGAAATGGGCTTAAACTTAGAATCATGGAATATCCTGGGTGGAAAGGGCTCCCCAAGGATCATTCAGTCCCTTCCCTGTCCCTGCACAGACACCCCAACAATCCCACCGTGCGCATCTCTGGCAGTGCTGTCCAAATGCTCCTGGAGCTCTGGCAGCCTTGAGGCCGGGACCATTCCCTGGGGAGCCTGGGCAGTGCCAGCACCCTCTGGGGGAAGAACCTTTCCCTGAGCTCCATCCCAACCTTCCCCTGGCACAGCTCCAGCCATTCCCTGGGTCCTGTCCCTGTCACAGGGAGCAGAGATTGGAGCTGCCCCTGGGGAGGAGCTGCAGCCCCTGGTGAGCTCTGCCCTCAGCCTCCTCTGCTCCAGCTGAACAGGCCAAGTGCCCTCAGCTGCTCCTCATGTGGCCCCTCCAGACCCTTCCCCATCCTAGTGTCCATCCTTTGAACCCTCTCCAACAGTTTTAGATCTTTCTTACATTGCTGTGCCCAAAACTGCCCCTAGCACTCAAGGTGGGGCCCTTGCAGCCCAGAGCAGAGCAGGACAATCCCCACCTGGGCCTGGCCTCCCTGATGCCTCCCAGGACATGGATTTCCCTCCTGGCTCCAGGGCATTGCTGACTCAATGACCTTGCCATTGACCAGGAGCCCCAGGTCCCCTTCCAGAGCTGCTCTCCAGCCTGTCATTCCCCAGTCTGTACAGGGCAACCTTGGATGTACCACACACTTCAGAGAGCAAAGCACTTCCCACTCTCTCAGCTTTTTGGGCCATGAATGACATACCCAGAGTTCACATTTCCTGGATTAGGCAAGTCAATGCCAATGGCAAGGAATGATGCGTCCAAATGACTTTAATAATATGGAGCAGTGATTGAACAAGGCATTTCACATGAGCACTATCACTTTACCTGTCTCATATTCACTCTGGAATTGCTAAGCATTGTACATCAAATGCAACTTAATTTCAATTACAATTTCTCTGATAAAGCTTATGGCTTCTTTCCCCATCCCCTTTCAAGCACCCTCATGCAGTGCTGCTCTCACACACACAGCACAGAGCACGTGCAAAAAAAAGAAAATCCAATATATTTCTATATTTCTATATTTCTGGAGCACTAATCTAGGAGTTGTGCTGGATCATCCCCTTTCACACACTTGTGGGATATTGAATAAGTAGGAACATTATTAAATTAACATTGCTCATAATATTAGGACTTAATAGATTCCCATGGGAAGGAGTCACAGTTCTGACTTCAGTATGACACTCTGGAAGAATCATAAGGCAGAACATTCCTTCATTTGACTGGCACTCAGCTTGGAAATCTGCAGAAAATTGTGCTGATTCCACTGAGGCTGTAGAATCTGTCTAGTGTCTGTCTAGAACATACAAAATGGGTATTTATCCGTTATACAAAAGGCATCTGCAAGGTTTGGGATGTCCAATGTCAGCTGAGAGAGTCAAGGAAAGAAAAAGTGTTGGCATTTGCCCAGATCCATGACAGATGACCAGGGAGCTGAGAGCAGGAGGATACAGCGTGAGCAAGGGCAGGTAAGGGGAGAACTGAGGGGAACAACAAATTAGTTATCTCTGTCACCCATCTGACCCTTGAATTCTGTCAGAGGTGACAAGGGAGAGCATTGGCAAGGAAGTGTGTGGGAGCTGCCTGCACGCACACAGGTTTGGCCATCAGGAGTTGCTTGACTGAAAACTGCAGTCAGTGGCCAGGGCAAGAGCAATGGCACTTGTGGGCCTCCTTCTGGGACGGCCTCCTGTCTCTGGCAAGGAGTGCTTTTGTCAAGTCAATTAGGAGCAGAAATACATTTTCTAAAGCAGCAAAGGTCCTGCACACAGCTCCCTGTGGAGCAGAGCAGTTGTCACAGCTGGTCCCAGCTGCAGGGCTCTGCTCTGTTCTGGACCTGGCACTCCGCCTGTTCCTCCAGCACTGCTCAGATTGTCATCTGACCCTTTGGATTTGATCTTTGCCTCTGGCAAGTCCCTCCACTGGGAGGGAAATTGCCAGCAGCCTGGCTGAGGCAAACGGGTCTCTGTTACCGATAAGAAAGGTTTTATAAAAGAGAGGCCTTGTAAAATCATGGTTCAGGCTTGTTACTTTGGCCAAGTAGAAAAGGACTATGGGAAAGAGACTCAGCTGAATTAGGGGTAGAAGAACATGTTACATATCTATCACGTGTTCACATCGTGGTGTATGGTGGTTGGTTGAATTATGTTTGTTATGATTTGAAAGTATGGAACTGGTAACTGGCTAATGGCTTTAAAAGACCAAGTTTTTTGAATAAGGTGGCTTTCCTTATTCAAAGGAGAATAAGGAGACTGGGGACTCTGCATCACTATGGACCCTCACCTCACAGGTGTCCACTCTGTTTGCAAGAGAAAAGTCCCTCCATCCCAGCCCACCCTGGTGGACAGCCCTGTGAGTGGAAGCTCAGCCCCATCACCAACAGGGCAGTGTTTGACCATCTCCAGTGGTGTGGGCTGGTTTGCAGTGAGGCATCCAACAGCCACTGTGTGCAGTCCTTAGAAAAGTCAGTTGTGGATTTTGATGGAGCTTTAGGCACCTGTCGCATCCTCACCTGCTCTGCAATGTGGATGTGTAGCAGGGGACACACTCAGCTGTGTCCAGCTCTGCTTTGAGGAGATGGCTCAGACTCTGCATTTCAGATACTCTTTGTCTGGAGCAGAACTGCCTTCGGCCACTGAACTAACGTCATTGACCCTCAACTTGAGGAAGAACTTTGCTGCATGGGTGACCACAGGCTGGAACAAAGCACCCAGGGAGGGTTTAAAGTCTCCCTCACTGGAGACATTCCAGAACCCTCTGTGCCATCCTGTGCCACATGCTCTGAATTTGCTTGAGCTGGACCAGATGACCCACTGTGGTCTCTTCCAACATGATCCAATCTGTGATTCTGTGATTCCTTGGGCCCTCTGATGTATTGTCCATGTCTTCATCCAAATCCAGCTAGTCCAGGTGGATGAAGGATGCTCCCTCCCTGGTCTATTGGTCCCAATGACCTGCTGGTTGCATCTTCCCTGCAAACACCCCATGGTCCTGCCGTCCCTCACAATCAGAAAACATCTGCAAATCACCATGGAACAAAAGCTGCTGATTCCAAGTTCACATGAGAGAGCCTCTTTTCTCCTGCTGGTACCAACTCCAGAATCCCCCAGGGAAAAGCCATTATTGAAACAGCAAAAATGGAGAAATAAGTTCCTACATGCCGAGATATACACAAAGAGCAACAAAGGCATTGAATTACTTCTTTAGGGCCACCTTTTTTGCTGGTAGGGTCTGACTGAGATTTATTGGCCTCCAGGTAATACCAAAGAGTCCAGTGATGTGCTGTAGCTCCCCAGCATCCTCCAGACCAGAGTTTGATCTCTGGCTGGTTTTCTTAATCTCCAATGCTCATGAAACATCAAAGCTGGAAACCCAACACTCCCACCCACTCCCAATTTTGGAGCCAATNTTAGAAAAGTCAGTTGTGGATTTTGATGGAGCTTTAGGCACCTGTCGCATCCTCACCTGCTCTGCAATGTGGATGTGTAGCAGGGGACACACTCAGCTGTGTCCAGCTCTGCTTTGAGGAGATGGCTCAGACTCTGCATTTCAGATACTCTTTGTCTGGAGCAGAACTGCCTTCGGCCACTGAACTAACGTCATTGACCCTCAACTTGAGGAAGAACTTTGCTGCATGGGTGACCACAGGCTGGAACAAAGCACCCAGGGAGGGTTTAAAGTCTCCCTCACTGGAGACATTCCAGAACCCTCTGTGCCATCCTGTGCCACATGCTCTGAATTTGCTTGAGCTGGACCAGATGACCCACTGTGGTCTCTTCCAACATGATCCAATCTGTGATTCTGTGATTCCTTGGGCCCTCTGATGTATTGTCCATGTCTTCATCCAAATCCAGCTAGTCCAGGTGGATGAAGGATGCTCCCTCCCTGGTCTATTGGTCCCAATGACCTGCTGGTTGCATCTTCCCTGCAAACACCCCATGGTCCTGCCGTCCCTCACAATCAGAAAACATCTGCAAATCACCATGGAACAAAAGCTGCTGATTCCAAGTTCACATGAGAGAGCCTCTTTTCTCCTGCTGGTACCAACTCCAGAATCCCCCAGGGAAAAGCCATTATTGAAACAGCAAAAATGGAGAAATAAGTTCCTACATGCCGAGATATACACAAAGAGCAACAAAGGCATTGAATTACTTCTTTAGGGCCACCTTTTTTGCTGGTAGGGTCTGACTGAGATTTATTGGCCTCCAGGTAATACCAAAGAGTCCAGTGATGTGCTGTAGCTCCCCAGCATCCTCCAGACCAGAGTTTGATCTCTGGCTGGTTTTCTTAATCTCCAATGCTCATGAAACATCAAAGCTGGAAACCCAACACTCCCACCCACTCCCAATTTTGGAGCCAATGATAATCCAAAGTATTTGTTGACACAGCCAGGCTATCTCCTGCCATGGATCAGTGCCAGTGCCTCTCGCTGGCTTTTTGCCCCCTGTCTGATCTGTCCTGGTGTCACAGCTGAGCACAGGAATCTCCCTCCAACTTTCACTCATTCACGCTCTCTCCGTCCGCTGCCTTTAAGTAGGAACTTAACACACTGCAGCAGGGACCTTGTCACATTATATTAGCAGAGCATCTCTGGATAATTCCCTTCCATCAGCTCAACTACATCTCATTTTTCAGGAAGGCTTTAGGAAATTTTTATATGTGTTATCCAGAAAATAACTCTGACTTTCACAGCAGAGTTTTCTCACAGCCCAGCCAGTCCTTCACTCTCTGCCTTTGGTCTGTTCTTTGAGCTGATTTTTTTCCCCTGTATCTGATAACTTTCTTCCTTCTGTCTTCAACTCACTGAGGGTCTGATTTATCTGATCTAACAGATGTCTTGTTTGAGGTGGGAAGGAGTTTAAGGTGACCAGTCCCAGTGAGGAGACCTCCACAGGGAAAAAGTACAACCTTTCCCCACCAAGCAATATAAAAGTTAAAACAAAATTAACTGAAAGGAAAAGGCGAAATATGTAATTTCACTATATGAAATATATTAGTGCCTTTAGAAACCGCTCCCATGTTCAGTAGCAGGATGCCTTTAGGCCTTTTCCACTGTGAACCAATTCCATTTCCCACTGAATGGTGTTTTCCAGCCCCGAAATAATTTTGTGTTAAATGTTCCCAGTTCCAGGCTGGTTAAGCAGCAGCAGATATCCATAGATCAGTCTGTCTCATCCCTCCAGCCTGGTGATTATATGGAAGATGGATGGGCTGGGTAATATCCACAGAGCAGCTATTAGGCTGTCTGGGGCTGCACCAGGTCCTTTGGCTGGAATAACGAGGTTAGTCACACAGACTCCTTTCCCCATGATTACTTTGAGAGGGGCTCAGGCTCCCCCCTCACCTTCATCACAGCACAAGCACAGCAGAGACTCCCCTCGGTGTGGCATGGGGGAGATCCAGGCTCTGGGCTTGTCCTGCTATTGGGAAACAGGATGCTTTCAGCTTCCAGACATGGGTTTAGGGATGGAAACTGGTTGAGCCATTGCCCAGAATCCCACAGTCTGGTCTGCATCAGCAGGGTTTTCCTTTCCGATCCATGACGGGAGCTGCAGCCCTAGAAAGCTCATGTCAGAGTAAAACTAAGCCACAGTGGAGTGCTTATGGAGATTCTCATGAAATAACAACTTGAAGGGACCAGAGCAACATCCAGATCTGATGGCACTGTAGGGAAGAAGGGCTGATCACAATCAAGATGCACAGAACTCTTTTTCCCACCTTGAAGTTCCTGGTCCCTGGCTAACAAGGTGTCATGGTTTAACCTCTGAGCACGGGGCTTGGACAAGATGACCTTTGAAGGTCCCTTCCAACCTAAACCATTCTGTGATTGTGTGATTAGATTGCAGAGCCTAGCAAATAACTCTGGAATTTGTCCTCTCCCCCATGTGAGGAGGGATGGAGGTGCTTCAGAGAAGGATGTTCTCTGGAACTGCTGCCCCTGGAGCACACATGCGATTCAGCTGGGAAGGCAGTTCAGTGCCCTGGGAAGGGTCAGGATGCAGCAGGATCCAGCGCTGGCTCAGCATGCTGGCAGCATGACATAAATCATCGCTTCTCCTGCCCGTGCTGCTCTGTGTGCTGGGAGTGCAGGACGCACATTCCCTGCACTTGTACCACCGGATAATAAATGTCTGGTCCATGCCTCGAGGCAATGACAGATTGGAGACCCATTTTGTCCTGACCTCCTTGCACAGGGAGGAGCTGGGGATTCAGCCCTGCTGGAAGTCATTCTGACATAATTCATCCAAGGACTAGGACACAGCCCTCCTCTTTCAAGAAATTTTACTCTGCTAAGGCATATTTTAGATCCTTTACCCAGCATCTAAGGATACCAGGACCTTAGTGCATCGCTCAGAGGCTGGACCAGGCTCCCATTTAAATCCCAGCAGCCCAGAGTGGTTTTTATGCTCATCCTTGCATCCTCCTGGTCCAGAGGAGCAAAATGAACTTGTGGGGACACCCTGACCTGACTTTGTCTGTGAGAGGAAAAGAGACGTCTTGGTAAAGCCACAATTCACTCAATCCTGAACCTGTACAAGATGATGAGTAGGTGATGCTATCAGAGCTGGCACTATCTGGTCTGGGATTAGCTGTCAGAAAGATAAACCAGCACTAGTAACCCCAGGAATAGAGCATAACCACAAATAATGTTCCTGGAGACCACGGTGAGTGTCCCTAGCAGCTGCTGCACTCCCAGTCTGAGCTGCCTCCCCACCCGCTCCCCTGCCTGGGCCACGCAGCTAATTTTAGGTTGAAGGCCTTTTATTGGCTGACAAGCCTCTGGAATGCTCCAGGCACTCTATAAGAACTGAGTTGCTCCCCGTGGCTTCCCAGAAGGAAGTATTTGGGTAGTTTTGAGGGTGGCAGCAGTGACAGCTTCTGGCAGAGCAGCCATAGCTCCTGTGATCTGTCCTTGGAAGTGCCAAGGAAAATACCTCCTGGACCTGAACTTCTCAAAGGGCATTTCTGTGCCTCACTCAACCTGTTTTGGCACCTTCAGCTGCAAGGGACCTTCTCATCTGATGCTCAATGCATCACACCCACTGACTAGAAGGCCTTAGTTATTAAAAAGCCTACATTTCCATGTGGTTTATTAAAAAAAAAAAAATGCAGTTGGGTATCTTAAGTTGGGTATCTTTGGGTCACTTTGGGCCTTTATTTCCTGACTTTCCTGTGTGAATAGACAGTGACCATTCCTGCAGGGTCAGGAGCCGGAGCATGAACACAGATCAGTATTTTGGGACTCAGAGTAAACCCAAGCAGCAAAAACACCTCTGTGCCAAGAAAGTAAATAGAGCCAGTTCCTTCCCATGTGAGGGGAATTCATGGACACACCTCTCATAGCAGCAGCAAAGCTTTTAAGGGCAAGCAGCTCACTCAGTCTTAGATGAACAAATTCTACTCAGTGCCTTTGCTGAGCACGCCCTCCAGCCAGAGGCAGCTCTGGGCAGACCAGAGCACTGATGCCAAGCTGGAGTCAAACGTTGTCAAATTAATTAATTTAGATCCTTATTCTCAAGTTAATGGGAATGTGGAGGCTTTAGCTGTGTTGAGTCATCCTGTGCAGCAACAAAATCCAAGTAGGAAAAGACCTGTGGGGCCATGTCCCTGCTCTGGAGTGGATGTGTTGGAAAGCTCCTGAGCTGGGCTGGCAGACCTGAGTGTAGTTTTCATCTGATCACAGGTAAAAATGCTGCCAAAGCGCCTTCCTCTGGCACAGGAATAGAGGTGGCTCCAGCTGCTTCCCATTCCCTTCCTGCACGGAAGACATAACCCTGCCATTTTCTGTGTGGCTGCTTTCTGCGCCATCTCTCTGGATAATTGGCAAAACACGAGCAGCAAGATTGATTGTGGGATTGAATTAGATGCCCAGGCTGAAGCTGCACATCTCAGCCCTGCTCCAGGGTCCCAAAACCCTGGAGCCTGTCAGCTGTGCAGCAGGCAGGAAAAATCAGGGGAGAAGGATGGGAGGGAACAATGAGCTGCCGCAGACATCTGTCAGTGCAGCCATGAGGGCTCTGCTGTCAGATGGAATTGCAGTGCTGGGAGGTTCTGGGATGGTGTTCCATCTCCCAGTTCAGCACAGCAAATGCCAGGTAGCTGGGATATGGTGAGGACTGTCCTTGTCCAGTGCACATCCCAACCATGGCAGGGACTGGTGACCTCACACAGTCTGCAGCTGGCCCTGAATAACTGGAAAATCAGGCCTTCCTGCAGCCCTGCATCAGCATGGACAGAGTCTGACCAGGCTGCATTTTCCCTAGAGAAAATCGTTCCTGGCAGCAGGAATTCCCTGGTAGCCTGAGGTCAAACAGAAGCCTGGATGTGGGAGATCCCCTCCCCTCTCTCTTTTCTCATTGTTTCTTCTACATCCCAAAAGGGACTTTCCCTGCTCTGAGGGCAGCTGTTCCCTGTTTGTTCTTGGCTGCTCCACAGCAGTCATCCATACAGTGCCACAGCAATGCTCCCTGTGCCTGCAGGGATCACAGCCTGCCATGCATAAACTTCCCATTCACACATGGTGCCACCACAACACATCCAAGGACATACAAGGAAAGGGGACATAGATCCCTGTGCAAACTGGATCCCTTTCGGCAGAGCAGATTTCCTCTTTCCCCTGTAATAGACTGCAGCCCTTTGGTTGACCCTTTACTTATTCCTAAAGAAGGAAAAATCTTGACTGAGCAATGATGGAGTAAAATATGCATGAGGAATACAGTTAGCAAACTGCCAAAACCTTAAACTCTCTGTGACGAAGCATTATATGTATATATTAATAATCTCTGGGCTTCTCATAGACTGAGGGACTTTATAGAACAAGAGGACAAACCCAAAGACATCCTAAATAAATGACTTGCTTTTGTCCCCAGCTGAAGCACTGATGACCTACAGGATCATAGTGAACATGTGCCTGGAGAAAAACATTTGAAAGAGGATTTTACCTATGTGACCAAATTATTTTATTATCCTAACTAATTAACAAGGCACTCACACCACTTCCCATGTCACCTGCACACTGGTAACAGCCAGAGAAACAGAGATGGTGGAAAGTTTTTGGCCTCATCAAATGTCAGGAGCATATCTGTGAGATTATTGTACAGAAAAGATGTGACCCAAACACATAAACGAAATGGGCTGAGAGGTCACGAACTGAACAAGACTTTGCCAGACTCTTTTGTGGCTGCATGTGCAAACCCTTTAGTACCAGCACCACCCACAGGAGCAATGAATGTTTTCCAAGGGCCATCTCAGGAAGACAGAATAGCGTCTCTCCTCAGACAGTGGCTGAGTCCAGTTTGAGGCTTCATCACCCTGCAAGCGGATGGAGCTGAGGCCTTGAAGGAGCTCAGCAGGGAGAACCCCCCTCTGGAGTTCTGTCCCCAGCAGGCTGCCAGTCTCCATCACACTGAATGGCTGCTCCCGGTGCCAGCCGCCACCATCTCCAACACATCCACCATCTGCCTTCCCTCCATTCCCAGCACAATGGCCTAAGCTGGCTGGTGCCTTGGCACCAACCCACCCTCTAATTAAGGCACAAGAGAAGGAAAGGGAAATCTTCAAAGAAATACCACCTACAGTTCTCACAGAAAAGCTTCAGACCAACCTGAGCAACTGCCTGGTCCAACCTCTTCATCCCCTTCCCTGCATGGTCCTGCTTCGCCTCCCAAGCCCTGAGGACACCAGATCACTTCATCTCTGCCCTTTGTGCCAGCACAGAGATGTCTTTTATAGAATTTTACATTACATTTGGAATTTTATTTCATTTTTATTTTGCTACTTTTTGTTGTCTGTGTTGAGGCCCAGTGCGTCATCTCTTCTCAGTTTTTATTTGATTGTTTTTTGGAGATGAGGAGATTAATATTTCATCAAACATACAGGGAATAAATAACCAGGTTTGAAAGACATCCAGAACCTTTCCTGCCTTGATGGGCATTAACAGACCTGAGGAGTGGGGAGGTATTTTTACCACAAACTATTTCAAAGGATGTCACAATCCCTGCCATGATCTCTGCAGGACCACCCATGATGTGTCCATGTCCATGATGCTGTGGGGTTATGCCCAAAGGTGTGAGTGCAACACTCTGGATATGCCCATTCCTCTGTGGGACAGAGGGAGGGCTCAGCCTGGAGAAAAGGAGGCTCAGGGGGGATCCTGTGGCTCTGCACAACTCCCTGCCAGGAGGGGACAGCCGGGGGAGTCCGGCTCTGCTCCCAGGGAACAGGGACAGGAGGAGAGGGAATGGCCTCAGGCTGGGCCAGGGGAGGCTCAGGTTGGACATCAGGAGGTATTTCCTCATGGAAAG
Source organism: Oxylabes madagascariensis (assembly GCA_013400675.1). Classification (NCBI taxonomy): domain Eukaryota; kingdom Metazoa; phylum Chordata; class Aves; order Passeriformes; family Timaliidae; genus Oxylabes; species Oxylabes madagascariensis. Next base: position 39,676 of record VYZR01024972.1, read on the forward strand.
AGCTATTAAGCATTGCAAGGGGCTGCCCAGGGAGGTTTGGAGTCCCTATCCCTGGAGGTGTCCAAGAAACACCAGGACATGGCACTCAATGCTCTGAGCTTGGCAACAAGGTAGGGATGGGGAACAGGTTGGACTTGATGGTATTGGAGGGCTTTTCCAATCTTATGATTCCATGATCCACACAAGAGCCTCTGTACATCCATGGAACTCATGTACATCTGTGCAACAACACCATGGCCAATGCAGCAGAATCATGATGGGTCCCTGTGCTGCCAAACAAACACAGCCACAAAGAGGCTCAAAGCTGACAGGGTTGTGCATCTCTCTGTCACAGAGTGTGTGAAGACAGAGCCACTTCCAGCTGGTGCATTAATGGGATCAGTTTCCAGAATAAAACCATGGAGTTTTTCCCAGCCACAAACCACTGTGATCTTTTTGATGGGAAATGCCAATCTGCTGATTGGGAAATTTCAGTTGACTTAGCTTTGAACGAGAAAAATAATAATTATGATTTTTATTGTGATCAGTTTAGCATTCTGCCTTGAGGTTTAATTAGCTGTAAAACAAAAGCTTTTGTGTTTCTGTTCTATTCAAAATTGACAAATCCTCCCAAAAGCAATTTGAAAAACATGGCAAACACTTTTGAGAAATTTGGGAAGCAAATGAGAAACTCAGTTAGATCCCAGATCTTTGTGGGTTTCCTTGAGTTTCCTTGTTTTAGTTTGCGGTTGCCATGTGTACTGGTTTGAAAGCA
>VYZR01024975.1:0-11154 GCA_013400675.1 Oxylabes madagascariensis
TGCTGCTGCTGCTGTTGCTGTCCCACATGAGGCCTGGGCCCCATCCACCGTGGACCACTAGGTCGGGAACCGTGTCCATGTGATGTGTTTGTTGTATAAAATTGTCCTGCTGGTCCTCGTGGGATATAGCCCCATCTACTTGAAGACTGTCCATCTGTATTCTGTCGGTCAAAACGTGACCTGTATCCTTCTGAGCGCTGGGAGTCAAAACGAGGTCCTCTCTGTCTTGAGCCTTCAAATTTGTCATATCCTCTTCCCCGAGGTCCATCAAATCTACAGATGACACAATAGAAATTTTATTCAAATGAACACGTATCAAAATCCTATAGATTAATTTTACACAAAATAGAACTCATGTCTAAAGTAAAGTTGCTTAGATGTTTGGGATTCACAGTTGTATATCATTGGATGAGTCAGGAAGGCCAAAGCATGGCTGACGCTGAACTTTGCAAGGGATGCAAGGAGTTCCAAGAAAGGATTCTATAGGTATGCCAGCCAGAAAAGAAAGGTCAAAGAAAGTGTACCCCTTGGACAAACATGACTGGCAAACTGGTAACGATGCACAAGGAAAAGACTCAGATACTCAACAACTTTTTTGCCTCATTCTTCATGAACAATCCCTATGCCTCTTGAGTGGACGGACTGCAAGACAGGGACTAGGGGTGCAAAGTCACTCCCACAATGAGAGAAGATCAGGTTCATGATGACCTGAAGAACCTGAATATATGTAAGTCTATGGGACCTGATGAGATACATCCCAGAATACTCAGGAAGTTTACTACTGTACTTGCCAAGCCACTCTCCACAGTATCTCGAAAATGGTGACAGTCAGGTGAAGTACCTGGTGACTGGGAAAATACTGCACCTATTTTTAAAAAGGATGGATCCTGGAAACTACTGACCTGTGAGTCTCACCTCTGTGCCCAGGAAGATCATTCCAGAAGCTATACTAAGGCACATGGACGACATGGGAAGCTATTGGAGACAACCAGTATGGCTTCATCAAGGGCAAGTCCTGCCTGACCAACCCAGTGGCCCTCTATGACGGACTGAATAGTGGATAAAGGAAGAGCTATAGATGCCATCCACCTGGACTTCCTTAAGGCCTCTGACATATAACCCCACAACATCCTTCTTTTTACATTGGAAAGAAATGGATTTGATGGATGGGACTATTTGGTGGATGAGGAACTGGCTGGGTGGTCACAACTAGAGGATAGGGGACAATGGCTCAATGTCCAGACGGAGATCAGTGACAAGTAGTGTCCCTCAGACGACTGGGATGAGCACTGTTTCGTATCTTCATCAATGACATAGACAGTGGCACTGAGTGCACCTTCAGCAAGTTTGCAGAGGACACCAAGCTGAGTTGTGTGGGTGACATGCCTGATGGACAGGATGCCACCTAGAGGTGTCTGGAAAATTCAAGAAATAGGCCCATGGGAACCTCATGCAGCCATGTACAAGGTCCTGCACCTGGGTGAGGGCAGCCCTTGGTCTCAATATAGGCTGGGCGATGATGGGATGGAGAGCAGCCCTGCCAAGAAGGACTTGGGGGTGCTGGTGGATGAAAAGCTGGACATGAACCAGAAATGTCTGCTCACAGCCCAGAAAGACAACCTGTGCCTATCATTGCATATCACTGAGCTCTAAACATAAAAGACATGCACTAGCAAGTCATGAAAACAGTCTGTTCAGGACTGTATATCCAACAAATCCCAGGAACAGAAATACTTTTAAAAAACTATCAGGAGAGAAAATGATTCATTTATATAAAGTTCATGTACATTGCCAGCAATTCACAAATTATTATTCATGATTGATCACTTTGGAAGCAAAGAGAAGGGAAATAACCATGAAGATGTTATTGTAAAGTCTAGCAGAGTATGCCAGGACAGAAACAATTGAACAGAACACCACTGTCCTTTGATTCAGCAGACATCACCCCAACCCATCTCTAACTAATGACCAGATAGAACAGATGTCATTTTTGCACCCTAATATCATGTATCAAAGAAAAACATTCAAAAAACAAGATCTTGGATTAAATTATATAGCAGGTATAAAATCAGGAAAGACATCAAATATTTACAAGAGCTTTCTTTTTTTTCAAAGCAGGAGCACTGTGTCTCTGCAAATGAAAAGGGGCAGCATCCCCAAGCACTTTACCAAAAAAAGAAAATGCAACCTAGTCTAGATTATGCTCAGGTGAAAGACATCTATATATCCTTACTTTAAAAATATAAATACAGAGAGCATGGTGTACATACATTAAAAACAAAACTTCCACTAAACAAACACACACTTCACACAACCTCAGAAAGATTTGAGAATAAGATATATATTTCATTTTTTAATAAATCACTGAAAATCTTGCAGCATGAAATATGTATAAATCAACAAAAACATTCTTACCTAGGGCCTCTAGGGCCTTCAAAACGTGCTGATCTGGGAGGATCTGGAAGCAATCCACCTGACCTCACCGGTTTATCCTGTACAATAGGCGTGTGTGCTGAAGACACTGTAGAAGTGCCTTTCAGTTCCCCACACTGTTGTTCAGATGAAATATTAACAGTTTGTTTACTAAGATGACCTTGAGACTTTCCGTGGTCAGATGAGCCAAAAGATGAACCTCCTTGAGAATGATAAGGTGAACAGCCAGTTGAACTACCTATTTTTGATGCATAGGTACCAGGGGTGGGAAGGAGAGCTGGCCTTGGTGTTTCAGTAGCTTGACTGCTTTGAGAACTGGATCCTGAAGGGACAGAGGAATTGGATAACTGAGAAACAGAAGAGAGAGGCGGGGGGACCAGTGGAGGTGTAGTTGAAGGTAAAGTTGGAGGCATAATCGGAATGCCACCTTGACCAGTTTGGGAATATGGAATAAATGGAGGTGGCAGCGAAACATTTGCAGGATATTGATTCTTCAGATTTTGGAGTGAGGTCACTTTTTCCTGCAGATGTGACTGAGTGACCTTCATCTGTTCATCCCATGCTTTCCACTGTTTCTCATACTCTTGAAGCTGGTCTTTGTGAGGGTAGGTTTGAAGCTGATGCTGCCACTGTTGGTTCATTGATCGCTCCCAATCTTTATGAAGCTGCTGGAACTGTTTTTGCTGTGCCTCATAATGTCGCAGTTGCATGTCCACTGACATTGTCTGCAATGAGATGACAAGAATAAGTTCAAAATACCTTGACAGTCAGTTACTCTCAGAGCCACGTATTTCTGTATCATTTGTAATATCACAATTTCTGATGACTTGGCCGTGAGCCTGAGGAAGAACTACACTGAAACAAAAGCAAAAACCAACAGTGACATCTAAAGACATTCTGAAAATTTATGTATTTTATGACTATATATCATATCTACATAGAGAAGACCCCAACAGGACAGCTGAAGAAACCTATAATCTGTATGAACTGTATTATTACTGGACCCTAACAATGGCTAAAGCCCAAATCAATTTTCACATATATATACTATTTCTACCGTATAGTGACTATTTCTCAAGGTTTCAGTTTTTTGCTATTAACCTGCTCAGAATTCTCTCAGCTGTCTGCAATTATTCTTCTCTAAGCCTTTGCCAGATCTTATTTGCAAAAATGAAGCTTCTTTCAAAGAGTTCTGTCTTTCATTATGTGAGGATATCATAATATTCACAGCTTGATCTTGCCTGAGATTTTTAAGGTTTACCCAAAGAGATTAAAAAAAAAATGCAGACAGCCCAATCCACAAAAAAATGCTTAATGTATGAAGTCTACCAACCCAGTAAAAGCTGACTCAACTCTCTAATGCAGTAATCAACTTCTACTTAAAAGCTTAAAGCTTACAATACTGGTTTCAACTGATTACTTGAGTTAAAAATAATGTGAGATATTGATTTTCCTAATTACATTTACTGTCTATTTTTGGCATCTACATTTAACATTGTAAATATTTATTTTTGTAAAAAAGAGCAGTTTCCAAATTACTCTGTGCAATCATCTGTTTACCTGACCTTTCTGAATTGTTTCTCCAGTGGCAAAACATTCAAAGCTGAGTAAATTCAATATTGTGTTCAGCTTTGCTCCTGTATTACCTAGGCAAATCTGAAAAATCTTATGAGAAGTGTAAAGTCTTGTATTTCTCATCCTACTGAAGCTCCATCACCATCTGTCAATGCTTTTTTCATTCTGAAGTTGAGTGACAGTAGGGAAAATGGATATAAACTTCTACCCAGCCAGAAAAAGTAGCTAGACAAATGAGCCAACCATCACAAATGATTCAACTACGTATTTTTCAGCAGACTATGAGCATGAAGTCACCCAGGATGTACATCAAACACTACCTCCTTAGGGTCTCACCTCTAAGTGTGGAGGCTGTTGCATGATCTGTTGATACTGCTGTACTATCTGCTGCAGCTGAGCGTGCTTCTGCATTATTCTCTGATATTGAAACCCAACCCGGTGATGGGGGTGCTGCTGCCATTGAGCTGCTGCCGCTTGCAATTGCTGCAATCTCAAATCTTCCTCAGGGTCATCAGGAGGTTCAATATTGAGCTACAGAAAAAGGCAAATACTATAAATAAATGAAAGTTGCTTCTGTCAGAAAAAAAAAACAACAAAACACTTGGTCACTACACATTTTACCGGAACTTTCTCACTGTTCCTTACTTTACTACTCTATTTCAGGGTTCCAGCCACCCACAGCTTCTGGAAGGCTGATTTTTATCCCACCTTTTTTTAATGTGAACACATCTTTTCTTAATATGAACAGTCTAATCTAAAGGTTAGGCTGATGGCAATTAGGTTATTCACACATAAAGACACTACCTGCAGGAAAGAGATTAATGAAAATCTGTTATCTGTCACTCACAGCAAATGTAATGAGAAACAGTGGTTTTTCTTGATGACCTAAAGTGACTCCAAGTGCATTATTTTTGCCACTTTGTAGGAACCTGCACGCTGTAACTTAAAGTGGAGCACATACCATTCAAACATCAACCATGACCTCCACCTATTATACAGTAACTGTTACTGAGCATGCTGACAAAAAAAAACTCTGTGCAAAATTCTTGGCTTTCAGACCAACTCTAACACATAGAGAGAAGGGGAGCCAGAATTCACAAACTGCCAGAGAGAAATTAAGAAATAATGTCTTAAACATTCCTCAACTACCTGATTTTGCACTTCAATATCACGAGGTGTTCTCACAGACAAAGATGACGACGTTGTGGAACGTGCGAGTGAGTCAGCTCAGACTTGCCTGGTGCACATGTGGGTGAATACGTAATTTTATATACAAGAACTGTATTTTCTAATTGGTGCAGCTTTAGCAAAATTTTTTTTAAGACTGCTTCAAAACGTTTAGTTATTGTTACAAAATATACAAGAGAATTTGATGGCGGCAATTTTCCTGGGGTTTTGGCTTGTTAGCACACAAAGAGTGGCATCACTTTACAAAGCCTACCTGAGTTTCAGCGGATGCAAGAGAAGACTCGTCTTCTTTGGATGCTGGAGGCAGGGATTCATTAAGAGGAGGAGGTTCAGACTGCTGAGTTGAAGCATTCATTTTCCCTTCTTCAGACTTTGCTCTCTGCTCATCCTTCACTACTGGACTTTTCATCTGCTGCTGTCCCTGAGCATGGGCTTTTGCCCTTTGCTGCAGGCTAAGCAGGTGCTGCTGGTACCAGTATTGCTGCTGTTCCTGTAATAGGTGTAAATTTTCTAAGACAGTTTTCACAAGAAAAATGATAGAAAATCATTAATGATAATCACTAGAATCATACTGTAGGAAAGTTTTTAAACCTGTTTTGAGGAAAAACTCACTTCTTCAGCAACAATACTGCAATGGATGTCAGAAGATCAAATCAAAATTCAGAAACCACCATGTGATGCACAGAATCCACAAGAAAATTTACTTTTTAACCCAACAAGCTTACTATTCTATAACTATAGCAAACAATACTAACAAAAATCTGGAGCACAGGCAACAATAAGCAAAATTACTACAGACATGCTATAAGTACCATACTTATTGGTTTTAGAGCTTTTTATATCTAAGAACTACAGTAAAGAGAAAAAGAAGGAAATGTACAGAAGAGATGAAGAGGATGATCAGAGAACACAGACATCAAATAGACTGCAAATGACAGGTGAGAAACTGTGAAGATGTTTGGACAAAGCTATGGAAAGTAAAAAGAACAATCAGAACCAGCATATAATGAAGACTACATATCATCTACATATCATCTGAATTCTCATTAATACTGATTTATTCAATAGCTGAAGAGGAAAGCAGGTATGGTTGCAACCAAAAAATGATCCATTTAAGAAATAATAAGCTTTCAGTTTTAAACATTTCAAGGTAGAATTAAGAGTACTCAAGGCTGATAACAGAAGCTTCAAAAAGTAAGATGCCACTAACATAAAGAACAAAAGACTAAAGATAAGTATCTCAACACTTAAGTAGTAGTGTCTTAAAGAGACCTGCATAAGAATCAACAGTCCTGTATCTCTTCCAATATGAGAAATATCAGGCATCAAATGAATAGAAAGACATCTGTGGGAGGCTTCTCTTCACTTGACATGGTCTTGTGCTACCAGAGTGACTACTAAAGACCTCTCCAAGGGCTAAAATTTTGTGGATTCAAGACATCGCTCAGAAAAAGTCTACGTATTTTAAAAATAAATACGCCGTTTACAGCTAAGGCAGCTCCTGTATCTTAGGAAAGTATTGCTACACCCTTGATTTTTAAGTTGTTCTCTTAGCATCTGCTTTTAGTCACTATCTAAGATAGAATACTGTACTTTGTGGTCTAACCTAGTGCAATCATTCTTGTGGTCTCAATTCCATCACCTCTGAGAATCTGTGACTGATCTCCATCTTTTATACCTTCTGTTCTTCCTTACCATCCAAGCATGCACAGTTAAGAAAAACACGTATATAAAAGCCCAGCCAGAAACAGAAAATAATCCAAAAGATGCAGGTATTTTAAAATAAAAGTGTGACAACATCAAAGCAGTAAGTGCGGTCGGATGAGATTTCTCAAAAGTGCATCACACTGCCCATCTTAAGCAGGTTTAAAAGAAGAGTAACTTTCTGTTAGAAATCTGCCTCATGCTCACATCAGAAATGATGTTTTCTCTTGGTAGCAAACACAAACATGGAGGTGTATTTTTAAAAATATACTTCCTTAACTTGGAAATGAGGTCAATGAAATGACAGACTACGCTTCACAGACTTTAAATTGATCATGCAATTGTTCCTGCCATGAATCTTTTTAACAAGAATATGTCTCAGAAGAGCTGCCATAGTTTTGAGTGGAAGATATGCATTCACACTGCAGCATGGACTCGGTCAGAAACCTCCAACAACATGCTGAAATAAGTGCAACTCAAGGGAGGAGCATACCTCCCTAGCTATACAAAACCTGATTCAATTATCCATCTCAAAAGGCACTATAAGGTGATTTGCCATCATGGTGCTAGATGCTATGATGGGTGAGCATATATTCTGCTGCCACAAAATTGTAGTCTCCACTGATCCATTTTGTTTCCTCCTCATTCCACCAACTGGACATAGGGCTAGAACTCATAATATGACATGGGCTTTCCAGAGCTATGATAATATAATTATGCATTAATTTCAGCAGATGAGTCAGTGACATTGATTACTGTGCTATCTGAAAAGCATGAGAAAAGCAGAAAGGCAGATTTTTACAGCTTAGTCGGAGCAAAACAGACATGCTAGTGTAGAAAACTTTCCATGACGAAGAGTTCAGTTATTTGAGTGCTTACTTTCTCACCATGACTTGTCATTCAACTGGACTTGTAATTTTTCAAGTCCAATTATAATCCCTAAGACCAAGGAAAACACGAGCATCGACAAAGGCTTTTTTCCATCTTTGGCTGACCAAGAGACTAGGCCTGTTGCACTTTACAGGAACACTGAAACCAGCACTATCAGCTCCTGATCACAGGACATAACACGTTAATGCGACGTCCACATCAAAAGACTACTCCAAAGTTAATACGGGTGACCAAGTGACTCTAGGCCATAACATAATACCTATTTTGGGGGACGCTATGTCCTTTCCAGGTGAAAACTGCAAAAGAATGGTTTAACACCCTTATAAAACAAAGAGGCTGTTTAAAGAGCACAGCAGTCTGCTAAATGGTGAGGTGGTAAAGCTGAGGTAGCTTTAATAGATGTAGATAAATGCATATTTATGGGTACAGATGTACCTACACATCCTTGGAGCAGGAAGAGCATTGCCAGCAGGTTGAGGGAGATGATCCTGCCCCACTACCACTGTGGCCCTAGTGAGGCCACAGCTGGAGTGCTGTGTCCAGTTCTGGGCAACTCAGTACAAGAGAGACTTGAATGCCTGGAACAAGTCCAGTGGAGGGCAATGAAGGTACCGAGGGAGTGAAGCATCTCTCTCTAATAAGGGCAGGCTGAGGGAGCTGGGCCTCTTCAGCCATGAGAAGAGACAACTGAGAGGGGACCTTGTCAATGGACACAAGTATCTGAAGGGAGGGTGCCAAGAGGAAGGACCCAGGCTCTTCTTGGTGATGCCAGGAACACAGAAAGGGGCAATGGGCAGAAACTGATGCACAGGAAGTTCCACCTGAATATGAGAAAGAACTTTTTTACCATGCAGGGGACTGAGCACTGTAACAGATTACCCAGAGAAATTGTGGAGTGTCCCTCACTGAAGATATTCAAGAACTGTTTGGAATACACAACCTTGTACCATGTGCTCTGGGATGACCCTGCTTGAGCAGGGAGGTTGAATCAGACGACCCCCTGTGGTCCCTTCCAACCTTATCCATTCTGTGATACTGTAAACAAATAGCAGCATACATTACCCAACTATCAGATTGAACACTAAGGAAACACCACAGTTATTTTAACTGAATTTGACAAGAATGCAGCAATTTAATCCAACTATATACCCACGGAAGAAACTACGCTAAACTCACAATACTGTCAAGGCAAAGTACAGTATTTTAGACAGGAGAGGAAAATAAAAGCACACCAACTCACGGCAAATTGCATAATATTTTCAGAGTTAAGAGAAAAACACTGATATATTTGTCTGCAGCCACTGTTACTGTGGGATGAGAACAGAAAGAATTGCTTTCAATTGCCAGTTTAAACAATGTCTTAATAGGATACTACAAATGACAAATTACATTGTTTCTTTACTCAGCTTTTCAGACTACTAACATGAAAGCATCACTACACTTAACTTTTCCTATTCCAATTGTGTAAGAACTTGTTACTCCAAATCCTGCCTCATTTTACGGCCTAAGCCAAAATCGTATCAATTTGTAACAAATTTATGACCAGGAAAGTATCATATTCCTTTTCAATTAACACTGAATTGTGAATGAGAGCAAGCAAACTACTCAAGATAGAAGCTGTTTGTATAAAACACTCATAAACCTGACAATGTAAACTTCATCAGTATTCTGCTGCTTCCATGTGCCCACCACAATAAAGCACTATTTGCAACTCTTCTAGAGAGTGTTTACTATTTTATCATTGAGTTCAATAATTTAAGAAGTCAACAAGCTGCCTCAGTACCAAATTAACATGACTTTCTGCACGTGGCTTTTTGAGGTTTTGGTTTTGTCACTAAAAAATTAAGTCTTGATATTATCACTGTAAAAGATCAAATAGTACTGTCCAAAACCTTCATAAAATTGAGTGAAATGAACTGAAAGCACTACTTTGCCAGATGGTAATTAGTTATATGGTACAAACGTAAAAATGGAATTTATATAGATACAATTAAAAAGGTGTCCCAGCAATTAGCAAATTTAAAGTATCAGTGACTTCAATACGATCCAATAGGATTTTTGAAAATCTAGTTGCAAATCAGAACTCTAAGATCAGTTTACCAAAAAAATAGATTTAAGTAAAGAAATTTTCAAGTATGCACTTTAATTTTGTTCTTGCAGGTGGATCCCAATAAGATAACTCTAAACCCATGCAAAAGCCTCAGTGAATCTGCCTGATCCATGTACATAGCTGAGGGCCTCACACACTGCCTCACTGTGCAGGCTGGACCTTAAGCTTGGATTGTCCCTGACAATGCAGATGAATGGTCCCATCAAGTTCACTGGAACTGGTCCCATTTAGGAAGCGAAGCACGCAAACATTTTGCAGTATTTTGGCCCTAGTCTACATAAAAATCACACAGTAATAACATTTTTCACTTCAAGGCATTTCAGAACATTTCCCTCCAATGCCCTATGCAATTTTTTACTGGAAAATCAAGCATATGTAGCACAAAATGTGGATTAAGTCTAAGTAGAGGGCAAGTATGTACTGCAACAGAAACATTTCTGCAGCTTTAACTCTGTGTGGTAAGATAAAATAGTCACAATTCTGCACTGATCAGGCAGACAACTGCAACTCAGCCCCTTAAAAAACTATAATAAAGAAATCACTGAAGACAAGTGACATCCCGCAACGTGCAATATGCAAACAGACTGCTGCATCTCACAACAGGCCAGACAAAGCCAACAGGGGTTAGGTGCGGGTCACCCACATGCTGGACTTTGGAATACATTCTCCAGAGACAACCACACGCTCAAGAAAAATGAAGTCAACCAGGATTTACACTTTTCCCTAAACAATTTCTCTTGAGAAATGACAACTTGTTACATCCCTACCACCACCACTGGATAAATCAGCCTTTATGAAGCTTCCCCTGAGCTGTGCCATTACCACACTTCACAGACTGCGCCCAAATCCTTTCAATATTATGCAAATATGGTGTGTTTATTAACTGCCCTCACTCGGGGACCTTCGCAACACCCGGTACGTGCCAGCGGCTCATCGCCACCGCCGCCCTGGCGACTCCCCGCTGCCAGCCTTACCTGGGGAGTCATGGTGGAGGGGTCCGGCTGCTCCGTGCCACCGCCCTCCTTGGCGGCACCTTGCGCGGGCTCCGCCTGGGCAGCAGCGGGCGGGGGCAAGGACGGCTGGGGCGGGGAGAAATGAGCCTGCGACGGCTTGACCGGGGGAGGGATGGAGGAGGCCAGGGCGGGCTGNTGCTGCTGCCAGTCGGTGAAGGAGCCGGGCAGCGGCGGCGGAGGCAGCCCCGGCGGGGGCGGCCCCGGCGGCGGCGGGGGGCCCAGGAGTACGGACTGCAGCTG
>VYZR01024975.1:11763-25475 GCA_013400675.1 Oxylabes madagascariensis
CGGCGGGAGGCGGCACGCTGGGGGGCGGGATGGGCAGCGGCGGGGGCGGAATGGAGGTGGGGGGCGGCGGGTAGTGCCCGGCCGCCCCGTACAAGCCCCAGGCCGGGTACATGGCGGAACGCGAAGCGGACACAGGCCGCGGCGGCGGCGGGTGGCGCACGGCGCCTGCGCGGGCAGGCCCCACCCCGCCGGGCAGTCGAGCGTGAGCGCCGCGCCAGAGCGCCCCGCTGGGCGGCTGGCAGCGCCGCCTAGCGGACAGCTGTCTCCAGCGCGGCGCTGAGGGCGGAGGCGAGCCCGGAGCGGCGCATCCCGCCCTTCCCGCCGGGGACGAGAGACGGGACGCGAGCGGACGGGATGGGGACAGGCGACAGACGGCACCGACTGCGGCCCTGGAGCGGGGGCCTCCGTTAAGTGTAGGGGTGCCGCCAGGCGCTCCGCAAGCTAGGCTGTGTATGGCGGGCCCGGCGCTCCCGGAGGCCGTGGTGTCCCTGGGGCGGCGGCGCCGGTGCCCTCGGTTACCAACGCTGAAGTACGAGTTAAACACATAAATATGTTCTGTAGGCAATTAGCAATGATTTATGCCGAGTGCTGAACTCCCATCGTAGGGAAGAGGCGCGTGTGTGCGTATGCGTGAATTCTCGTAGCTGGGCAGTGAAGCCTGGTGGCTGTGGGTCAGCAGGACACCAGCACTGCGTGTCTCTGCTTGGTCTCCTTTACAAGCACAAAAAACCTGAACAATTTTTGTCATGTTTAGTCTCTAGTTCATGCCTGTTGAATCAAGGATCCCTGGCCAGTGGAGAAAGGCAGGTGTGGTGGAAAGGTCCTAAGACTTTTCAGTCAGGATCAATATCAAGAAAATCACATTGTTAGGTAGAGAAGAAGCTTTATACTCTTGGGTGGGAAAGCTGGACTTAAGGTTGATCTGTTGATAAATTTCAGGAAATTCACAGAGGAGATACACCATGAATCTGCAAGAAAATATTTGACTGAATTCAACTGAGATGCAAATCTTTAAGAACGCTATCTTAATACTTAATAGAACTGCCTTTTATTCTTTAGTATCCATTCTCTTCATTTAGAGGTGATTATTGATCCTTTTCTATTTAGGATGGTCTGTTTAGATTTCTCTTGCAGTGAATATGACTTTCAGATAGCATTTGCATTTTTAGCCTGCATCTACTGTTCATTGTCCTGTACTTAGCATTTATTTATATACCTAAGTTCTATGGTCCAGTTTACTTACTAAGCTTTTGAAAGTCTGTCCTTCCCATATTGGGAATTCCTGTTGCACACATCCTTTAATTTATCCTCCTGATCTATTCTGCGTGACTTCTCTTGTGATCAGTTTACTAACAGTTATTTCCTACAGGCAAGTCTCTCCCACTATTTTTGCTGTTTGTTGTAGTTACTCAATATTGTCAAGAAACTTGTTGCTTCCCTTATGAGGGGATTCACGTACTTAAATACTTTCAGGGGCAATTTTTTTCCAGCCTACATTGTGGAAGCCAAAATGTAACTTCCAAATAACTTGACAGGTGCTTTTTCAATATTCAGATCTGGTCTGCAGTACAGTTGACTCCCACGAGACAAGATACACTGGTTTTACCAATGTTACCTTGTCCTTAAAGCAACCATGTTAAGTTCACATCATGCTCTCTCATTCTTTTATTCAAAATATGTTCTCTTCAGTCTTTTATTCTGTTCAGTCTGTAATATTAAAGGGTGCCATCATGTTGGTTTGTGTTTTTGTTTTTTTTTAATAGCTCATGTTCTTCCTGCTTCTAAACACTATTATGCCACATTTCAGTTACTCCTCAATTAATCAGTGTCACATTTTGGATCAGCTTAAATTTGTTCATCTGGTAAGGCTGTAGTAATCTTAAACTTTCTGGTGGCTCCAGAAAGGAGTAGAAATTATTTTCTACTATCCTTTGCATATATTCAGATTTTCTTTATGTGGTGCTCCTGTATGTTCTCTGTCTTCTGAAGCTATGGAAACTGGCTACAGCAGGACACAGGATGTTAGTAGGGAGGCTGAATTCTCTAGTTACTAAGAAACACTGCAAGCATCTGTGCAGGTTTAAACCAACTGCCAGAGTCGTCAGGATGGAATTTTTCTTCTGGTTTGGACTGACAAGAGTTCTGCATTTGTGGGAACATCAAAATATTCTAATTTACCAAACTCTTTCCTGTGACAATGATCCTTCCTCCTCTGACATACTGTAAATTGGATCAGACACTGGGACGTCATTGTGTGCATGGAGTAAATATTTTCCTCTGAACCAAGTGTTTGGTACACAGGTTCCCTGGCATTGCAGGAGCAGCAGCTGATCATTCAGGCAGTCCTCTCCTGTCCCATTTATCTTCTGACCAGGCTCTTTGAGTTAATAGACAAGTTTTTTTGTCTTACCAATTATACTCAATTAATGAAAATTTCCTGATAGGTTTGCTCACTGCCAATACTTTCTTCTGCTCATCCTCCAACCCTTCTAACACTTCTTTAGCAACTGCGTTGTACCTATTCCACATTCCTCTTCCTTTTACTAAAACAAGGCAGAGTAAAAGGAAGAAAAGATTTCAGTAAATGAGCACATTTAGTTTGATTCCTTCCCATCGTTCATGCTAAATACATATATTTTCATGAAGTCCCTGCAAAAGGCATTCTGCTGGCAGGTATATGTTCCCCAAATTCATCAGGCTGATGAGCCTTTGACCTCTTTTGTACCAGAAAGACTATTATTAAATGTTACCCTAAGTGTCCATTCCTTTCTTCTTTCTTCTCCAGTCTCCTTCCACTTAGGTTAATTCAGGTGAAGTTATTTGCACTGGAGCAATTCTAGTTTACTATTGACTCAAAGAAGTCTTTCAAAACTAGAATTATTCTGAAAAGCAAGTTACAGAGATCTAATCCTATAACTGTTTCTCAGTCGTCACTTGACTAAGCATAGACTTCAAGTGTTCATGACAATACTTGATCATTAGCTTAAAGAAATATGGATTGGATTGAGAGAACAAAACTAAGGATATTATTTTTGAAACGTACGTATTATATTCTAACTAAAACCTCTCCATTGTTGGCTACTTTCTTCCTGGCTGGAGGTGGAGAAAATTAACTTTAATTGTGATAGCCTGGAAGGGGCTAAATTTTCAGTGTCAGTATGTTGTTATTTCAGGGATGTTCAGAAAGTGAGCCTGCAACAAGCAAAGAGATTGCATGTGGGGTAGGTCTGATGTGTTCCCAAAGTTTCCTACAGTATCTGTAACAGGTATGGTGCTAGCAAGGAAGTTACTAGGATGTCAAAGCATTTCCCAAAGACAGGAAATTACCTTCACTGCATGCTGTCCAGCATACAGAGAGCCAAGTTCAGCTATTATAGAACCGTTATGGTTGGAAGAGACCCCCAAGGTCATTGAGTCCAACCATTTACACAGCACTGCCAAACCCACCACTAAACCATGTCTCCAAGCACCACATCCACACTTTAACACTTCCAGGCCCAGTGATTCTACCACTTTCCTAGGCAGCCTGCTCCAATGCTTGACCACCTTTTCAGTGAAGAAATTTTCCTCAATATCCAATCTTCCCATGGCACAGCTTGAGGCCATTTCCTCTCATCCTGTCACCTGTTATCTGGGAGAAGAGACTGATGCCCACCCGGCTACACCCTCCTTTCTCGTAACTGTTGAGAGTGATAAGGTCTTTCCTGAGCGTTCTTTTCTCCAGACTAAATACCAGCTCCCTCAGTTGCTTCTCATCAGACTTGTGCTCCAGGCCCTTCACCAGCTCCATTGCCCTTCTCTGGACACATTCCAGCACCTCAATGTCTTGTCTTGTAATGAGAGACCCAGAACTAAACACAGGACTCAAGGTGCAGCCTCACCAGCACCAAGTACAGGGGGAGAATTGCTTGCCTAGCCCTGCTGGCCACACTATTTCTGATACAGGCAAGGATGCTGTTGGCCTTTGTGGCCACCTCTGCAGCCAAACCAGTGCAAGGGACTACAAACTATTAAGGTTTGGAAATTTTCTTAATTACACCAAGAATATAAATTTTCAGTCTTCTCCTACACCTCCAGCATTTTGGCCAGGAAGTGTGCTTTGGCATGTTGGCTCCTGGTGACCCTCTCCTCACCACACAGCAGAGATTGTAAGAGCAAAATATATTGCTAAAAATGAAGGAATAATGGAGGAGGTATGAGAATGCAGAGTTATGGCTTTGAAATATCTTTCCCCCTACATTTCTTCATGTAGCTTAATAATTTCTTTTTCCTCCCTCCCTGACCACTTCCTTCCCTGCAGCAAATTCTTCAGATCTCTGGAAGACTGTTTATCTGCAACCACTGTTGTTATTCCTCCACAGTGAGTGTGCTTCCAGCCCACATTATTACCTTTGCCCGTTAGATACTTTCCTTCTTCTCCCCGATACGTAACAAAAGTGATAAGGCTTTGAGGTGCATAGGACCCAAACCAAGAGGAGGGAAAGACCCGTCCTGACCCAACACTGCCCTGCCCTCCAGCACTCTAAATGTAAGTAAAAGGACTGGGCCGCCAGCTCACCAAATACAGAGAGAGCAGTCTGAGAGGACACTTAAACAAACTTCATTCACTGTGCAGTTGACTAAAAGCCCATCAATTCTGAATTAAAATCTAGACTGTTTTTCCAGAGAAAGCCACCAACTGGTGCAGATTTGATGTCTTTTCTGCAGAATGCAGATTCTGATTTGACTAAACAGGTGTGAGGTAGCTTCCCAAAGGAATACCTGTCCTACTACAGGTGCAGCAGTAAGAAACTTTAAAAATCTCTTGTGGTTTCGTTCTCAGCCAGAGTTGTATCATCAATATTTAATTCAGAATGCTGAGATCATTTTTTCCAATGATCCCGATGCAGAGTTAGGCACATTCTTGGTCCTGCCATGCTCTTGCTTCTCCCAGCTGTAGGTAATCGGACCAAGGCAGAGGACGGATGAATAAAACCAGACTCTTCAAAATAGCTTTTTCTTAGAAAAACAAGATTAAGAAGTCAGTTTGGTGTTATTCACAGTCATATGAGCAGAGTTCCAACAAAAGAAGAAAGCAGGAGGGTTGGAATCAGAAGGACCCTTATCCTGACTCACAGTCTTGGCATTGATGGCTTGACTGGACGGGTTAGAATCGAGGAGCTCCATAATCATCTGGCATCCTCTCAATATTGTACCTGAGAAAGAAGGAAAACTTATGAAGACAATCTACTCCACATTGCTCCCCTCCCAACTGTGGTGGTGCATCTACCCCCTCTTCCTCCTCAGAGCTGTACTACCATCTCAGGGATTCCTGCTAGGCCTTGGCCTTTGTGCAATGAGTTAGGCAGTGAAGCATCCCTTGACTATACCAGGAAGTCTTGCGTGACTAAGGTAAGAACAGCCCTGACTGTACTGGGAACTCCTGTTGCCAGTCTATGGCGAAGGATGAGATTGTCAATCAGCCTCTGACAATCCTAAGTCGTGGCCTGAGTGGAATGGTACCAATGTTACTAGAGTTTTGGAAACTCTAGTAGTTACCAATCTGGGTTATGGCCAAGACGTAAAATTTATACATGACTAAAAGCAATCATCTTGTGACTCTATAAGCAGTGGTCTAAGTGAGGCCCTCAGAGCTTTCCTGCCATGGGCTGCACCAGCACCTCTCTCTGAGCAGAACGCCTCTCAGTCTCAAGGCTGAGACGCTTGAAGGACGGTCACTCAAACCTTGCCTGTTGAGAAATGCAGAGGCATTCCATGTGTTTCACTGAACCTGAGGGGAATTTTTAACTGATACCTTTATACATTTACATATACGTCTTTGTGTCAGTGTGCATGCATGTGAATTGGCTGAAATGCTTTTTACTGAGTATAGTATGAATATTGCTTCCTGAAATTATAATTAAGTCACTGTTATAATTGTAGTAAACCCTACTGAATCACTTTATAAACGTTCAATCAGTCAATGATGAATTGCTTCTGAATCTTATTTAAGACAGAGACTGTTAAGTCTAAGTCTGGGACTGAGATTGGATGCAGCTGCACGTGGACTCCATCAGGAGTTTGGAAAGCAAAGAGATCCTTACTAAACCCTGTGACTCAATGGGAGAGTCTTCCTTCGGACTCCTGGTTTCCATGCAAAACATTCTAAAGTGATTCTAAGTCGATTTTCCTTTGTATGTTTCATCCATGTAGTAACAGAATGAACCTTGCCATTAAACTCTGTTAAGTCGCACTGCTACAATCTTACATTAAAAGCTGCTTTTGCTAGTGTACCTTTGACAGTGATTCTTCAATTGGACTAAAGCATTCATTCGTAACACCTATGCAGCAGCAGGCTTACAGGCAGACTGAACAGCAAGAAGCTTTGCTGCATTTCTATCTGCAGCTCAGATCCCCAGGAAGAAAACTATTACTTCTGAAACTAAAAAGTCTTCATAAGTTTACTGTTATTCTTCACCTTAAACTCAGCAATCAGACATCTCAAAAACTCACCATCTCCAGAGAAGGAAAAACCCTGCAGTTTTTTAAGATCTGATTTAGGATTTAAGAGCAGATCACCACAGAAAATAAAATTTTAGACATTCAACTTATAATTCACAGAATCATTTAGATTGGAAAAGACCTCCAAAATCACTGAGTCCAGCCTTTGACTGAATATCACCTTGAGAGTAAGACCATGGCACTAACTGCCATGTACACCCCCAGGGATGGTGACTCCATCACCACCCTTGGCAGCCTTTTCCAAAAATTCATGGCCACAGTGAATAAGGAGAAAAGGTGTTTTGAGAGAAAAATCTTTTGAGCCACATTCTAATTATAGATCAGTTAAAACTTTACATATCTATAGCAATCAAGCTCCTCATTTCCAACATGCTCCTCATTTCGAACAACTAGTATCCTTCTGAGTTGGTTTGGTTTTTAGTTAAGAAGCAAATTCAATCTCTTAGCTGAGGGTATGCAAAGCTACCAAACAGACTATCGAACAAGAATGGTTCTTTTCTTCAAGAACCTGTAGAATGCATTTGCCTGGTAGTCCTGCTCCTGCTGGTAAGCAAAAGTGATCTGTGGAAACACTGGCCTTAAGGAAACCACTTCTTCAGGTAAAGACAAGTGAACGTGTAGACTGCAATAAAAATAGGTCTGTGACCAGTCTCTTCCCAGCAACAGCTGTACTTCAACTTCTGTGTAAACACCAGGCCTTTTACTGCAGCCTGCACTACAGACAATGAAGGAGAGAAGTACAAGGTGACAGAGCCCCTAGCAGACAATGATTGCACTGGGCTGGATTCCTTCCTGTCAGGGAGCCCTTACCTGTGCCTGGAAATATACATTATAGGCACTCCAGGGATTTTTCGTATTCTCCTCTTGAGCTCTTTATCCACTGTGGCCACAATGTAACATTTGTGCTGCAAAAAAAGAAGGCAAGTCAGATTCAACACCAGCGAACCCCAGAAAGGAGTCATGGCCAACCAAGGGTTCCTATTCAGTGAGCTCACTGAACACAAGAAGGCTGACAGTCCTTAGCAAGGCATTACCACGACTTGTACAGACTTCCACAGCACACTAATAACGTCCTTCTGCCAATCAAAATAGAGTCAAGAAATTACTGAAACTCTGTCCAGCCTTTCAAGCTGACAGCTTTCGCATGCTAAGTGCTTCTTGATGCTGACCTATACAACAAGAATGCTCAGGGAAGATAATACCTTGCATCAAATAAAGCTGTGCTAGAACTGAAAATGCCCCTTGGAGAGATTTTGTAGTTACTCTGTGGGAAATTTAAGTCAGTCAGTAATTAGGAGGGTTCAGGAATTTTTAGTATGCTAGCACGGTATAGAAAATGTCAAAAAGGGAAATACCTGAGTGACCCTCTGCACCAAGCAGTCATCGGCGTAGGTTCCTTTGTGCATACATGGCAAGCGTTCAAACCGAGGGTCCTTGGCAATTCTGTGGGGACATAAAAAGCTGCATCACAGCAATCAGATCAGCAAGTACAGTAACACAGTATGAAGGAACAAGAGCACCCCTTTCTGTGACATACAGAACATTGTTCTCAAAACAAGGGATGAAGAGATGGAGTAAATGGTAGACAAATGTCAACTGAAATGACCTGCAAAAAAAAGAATGCAATTTGTCTAGTTATTATAGGTTAAGTATTTCTTAGTACAGGTTTGTTGGATTTAAAATCTGTACAATGTTAGGCCATTGCCAAACAAAGTAATTTGAGATAAGTTATCTGTGGGAAAAACTAGAACTTCTGGCATGTGATAATTTGTACCATGCATAAAGGGACATTTCATCTCCTGTCTGAAGGGCAACACCAAAGCTGTTGAGGGTATGCACTCGTATACTTTACAATACAGCAGGCCAAAATAAAAAGAACAATATATCTGAGTGAGGTACACGAACTACATTGGACTAGTTTTGTACAGATCACACAATAACCTGGCTCCAGATTATCAGTACTTGGTACCTACTCATACAGGAATTACCTGAAGTATGAATGAAAAGTTCTGTAAGACTTGGTTCACTTCTTTATTCATTTTTAGAAATTCTATAATTAATTTTTTTTTTTTGAGAAACAGGAAAAAGCGTTACTTTGAAAGTCTTAGGAGGTTAAAAGATTTACAGATTAATATTATGCACTCACACCTACATTTAGTTTCTAAAATTTGAGCCTTTGTACTGCTCTCATAGGGACAGAGAAATAAAACCAAGTTCAGGACCCTGTAACAACCTAACCACCCTCTAGTGCTGGAGCACCAGTCATAGCAAGTATTTTTCATTTATTGATATTAAAGCATTAAGTTCTAGAAACAGAGAAGAACGCCCTGCACCTACCTTAATGCCACACGGTACTTCTGTCCTAACTTTTCGATTTCACCCATTACGCAATCTGTGATACATGGAATACCTAAATGCAAAAAAACTCATATTAAAACAAAGCAGTATTTATTCCCAGACCCCTACATACTGCCCACATGCCCCAGAAACATCATGGAACTCTATAATGTATTACTTACAGTGACAACTGATAATGTTGCAAGGTGACGAAATGCAGAGCCACCAAGTTTAACCACGCCACGGTAATTTTAGATTTTTAAGTTACTAGTACTCTACCCTTGCTGAGATTAGCATTTTAAAATCGTTACTTGACTGCAACCAGAGACATTGCCAAGGTTACCACAGTTCCATGATTATAGCATGTATTCTTTTTGCAAGATTTCTGTTATTCTCAGCCAGTGGCATGAGGCTGACAAAGCACATTACCAGCACACCGTGGCACTGTGTAGTCTGAAGAAGCTGTGAGTGGTGCAGAAACTCACACTTGGCATAGAGACAGTCCATCATCGACTGCACTAGGTCCAGTTTGGCCTTGATGGAGAAGTTGATGAAGTTAGTGTCAACCAGGATGTGGTAAGGGGGGCCGAGCTGTGTATTATACTGGAAGAACAAGCAAGAGGGATGCTGGGGGCTGCCAGGAAAACAGAGAATTCAAATCAGTTAATTGCATTTAACATCACGTCCAATTCTACAACTTGCACAGAATGAAAGAGGGGTAATGAGCAGAAAGGCTCATGAGGCCTCCTGCCGCCTCCCGAGCACAGTCCTTCGGTTTGGGGCACCACTCCTTCTTCTGACAGTATCGCTCAGAAACACCCTCAGTTCCAGGCTTTCTTCCTTCTCTCCCTCCCCTCCTTCTTCTCTCCCTCCCCAGTGACTCGGCAGCACTTACACCTCCCGTTCTTTGATGGCACTCGGGTCCTCCTTCTTCTTCACGGGGGCTTTTGCGCGATCCTTCTCTTTACTGCAAAGAAACATAAGCACTGCTGGGGTACAGGGATAAGGAAGGGCTGCCAGCGGCGAAGAGACTTGGGCCGGGATCTCCTCCCGCCTCTCCGAGAGGGACACGAGGACGCTCCAGGGCCCGGGACAGGGCCCAGCCGCAGGCACACTCACAGGCGCTCATCCCGCAGGCTGATCATGCGCTTCATGACCGCGTATTTCCGCGCCTTCTTCTGCTTCCCCTGCAAGGACACGGACACACAGCCGCGATGAGCTAAGAAGAGACCCGATCCCAGCCGGACCCCACCCGGCCCGCTCCCGGCTCACCATGCTGCTGCCGCCGGTCCCGCCGCCGCTACTGCCGGCGTCCCCGGCGCGTCACTGGGCCCCGCCCCGGGAGCGCGTCACCTCCGGCTGCCAGCGCCGGGCAGCGGCGGCGCGGGGCGGCGGGAGCGCGGCTGTGGCCGTCGTCGGAGACCACGGTAACAGCGGTGGCGCGTTTCCCACCCCGCCGCCCCGGGTCCCGGCGGGGAACGGGCTGTGGAGGCNGAAATCTTAGTGAACGATCATAATTTTAGCTGTACTTTTATGCTGCCATAATGGTGTAGTCTGACCCAAAATGACTTTTTTGCACATGAACGGAAATGTTCTCCAAGTTCTCCGACCGGTCCGGGGCGCTTGGTTTCTCGTGCCGTATGCAGGGAAGGAAGAAAGAAAGGCCTTTCTCACGAAAGCTTCTGGGATTAGTGAGATGTTGCTGTTGGTATCTTCCAAATACTACCGGTTTTATCTGGTGTGAAAAAGCAGCCAATGAAGAACCACTCAGGAGTTTTTTCCTGAAGTGGTGACCTCTGTAGAACTGTGACTCATGCTCTGACAATGAAGAAGAAAATTAGACTGAAAGAAAAACTTTGATTAGGAAAACCATAGCTGAACTTCCCACCTGAGTGATCATACCTAGCTTAACTGTTGGTTGAGGAAATGCAGTTGGCAGAGCTCACATGCTGCTGTTCAAGTGACCCTCAGTGGTTTGGAAAGAGAAATAATTGAGGAAGAAGGGAGTGAGGGAGTGATTTGCTTTCTCCACTGATGTGCAGCAGGGCAAGTGGCTGAATTTTGTCCTGGCTCAGGAAGCAGATTTGGTGTCAAGATGAGACTGGCCTGAAAGATGCCATCTGTCTGGCTTGCTGTGTTTGAAGAGGACAGGAGACAGGAGGAGCTGACAGCACTGGTGGTGGTTCATTTGCAATGAAAAGTCCTTAGACTTAAGCAGTTGACAGAAGATGTTTTGTTGTTGTTGTTGTTGTTGTTGTTTTGTTGTTGTTTTGTTTCTTTTTTCTTTTTTTTTTCCTCTGTTACCACTGTTTTATATAGCTTGTATGTAAGTGCATATGACAAATTCCATCCCTAATAAGAGAATGACTGTTTTGTGTAGACACTGATCATTGATGCAGCTTTTGTCCTTGACAGCTGATACTGGATCCTGCTTAGTGCTTTTTGTGCTGAGTTTTCAGTTTTCTATGGAAGTATTTTAGAGTTAGGTTCTCATGGGCATTCCTGTTCATTGGTTTGTGCCTGCTTTACTTAGTGGGGGAAAATACTGTCTCTTTTGCTAGAGAATAGTCATCTGTGAGTGGCATGAGACAGACGTGCCATTGGTGGTAGACATTTGTGCACATGGATTGAGAGAGATTCTGCACACAAGAGATAAATGGTTCTCTTATCTTGATTGGATGAGGTTGTGTTATCCTACAAAAAGACTTTAAAACAAAATTAAAGGTTTGTTGTTGAGAGAAGAATAGCAATTTATTAGTGCACCAAATAAAATCAAGAGACATAGCAGATTTTCTAGGAGCTCAG
The DNA here is from genome assembly GCA_013400675.1 of Oxylabes madagascariensis. NCBI lineage: Eukaryota > Metazoa > Chordata > Aves > Passeriformes > Timaliidae > Oxylabes > Oxylabes madagascariensis. Next base: position 23,407 of record VYZR01024975.1, read on the forward strand.
TACATCCATTCTGCATAGCATGCCCCTAGCTGGTTTTGTAGCTGTAGCCCTGTGAATGTGCCATTACTATATTACAGTTCCTTTTGTATGTGTTACACTTGTGCTTCCTTCTGGAGCTCTGCACTGTGTTCCTCTGGCTTCAACAGTGGCAGTAACACAGACTAAATGCATTCCTATTACTGAACTTCCTTTCCTTGCTGACTTGAGGAAGCAATGGCACTAATGCAGTTTATTTTATGATTCCAGAGTGTCTACGCTGATTATGCCAGTACCTCTCCTTGAGTCAAATGAAGGTGAAGCTTTCAAATCCCCGTTTTCCCTGCAGGTGGCAGGAGACCATTGCTTGCTCTTCCTTGGATCAAGATTACTAAGACCTGTTGGATAATTCAGCACTTTTTTTTCCAGCCTAGCTATGATGACACCTTATTTTTTTTTTTCAGAATTTATTTCCCAGATTGTTACCCAGCAGTTCTTAGCACAGATACTGTTTTAATTCACATCTGCATTCTGTTAAGTGAGTGGCAGTGTATCTTGGATACCACCTACTTGCAGCTAGGTTCTTCACCTCAGTGTGTTCCAGGTGCAAGAGTACCCTTAAAGCTGCTGGCAGTGAGTAAGCTAGAAGGAAGTTGATTGTATAACAGCCACTTCATCTCTGATGACCACCCGAGTTGGTGTCTTGTTAACCACATTATGTAGGGATAATAAAACGACAAGTTGCTGTGCTGATTAATTAATATAACTAATTCCCTGTGTCCAGGGAGTTCAAAAATTCTGCAAACCAGATCAAGAGGTTCAGGTTCCAATTGACTTAAAACCCCCTGAAGTTTAAATGATGGATCTTTCTTTTTCTATGCTTGACAGAGAGGCTGTGTGATCTGTGGTGGGTCTCACAGAAGGGAAGGAGTTGTGAAGCAGAAATAGCTTGAGTAGATGAACTCACAGAGACAGCGTTGTGGGGTTTTTGTCACATGAAGAGACTGGTTCTGGAAGATGCTGGAGGGAGATCTTGTATATTCCTAATATTGATAAGTTTCTGTGAAATTCCCCAGCTCTATGGGGAGCAGCCACACGCCTTCCACAGCCATGCCAAGCTGGAGCAGAGTTTCAACTGGTCATTTGTAGCACATCTTGGATATGTACTGTGAAATAACTAAAATACCAAGGAAATTGCTAGGTCTGTGGTCCTTAACACACAGAAATTTATGAGTTTAGAAAGCTGATGCTTTACCTAGGAGGAGAATGAGAATTTATGCCCTGGGGACTGCAACACTGTTGCAGTGAGGAAAAGTAGAGGAAGGAGGAAAATAGGTGAGTGAGTGGGAATTTCCTTGAGGTGTGGGTGAGGACAAGACAGTGAAAGTCTGGCAGTTTCTGCAGCGCAACCAAAAAGCTCTGCACAGGTTTACTGGTTGATTTTCATGTGCGTTAGAAAGGTTAGTAGAAATGTGTAAAGGCAGCCAGATCTGTATGATTATTGGCATGGAGGGAAATAAGAGCCATCTGAAGAGCAAGGCAGAGGAGGGGGGACTAAAGAAGAAGTGACAGCTGAGGTGGTAGCATGGCAGGCGGGAGGAGCACATCACATCCCCAGAAGAGGTGACTATCTTAACAGACAGCTGCCTTGGTGAGCCTGGCTCTGTTCTTTTCATTCTCACTCCTTTATGTAATCTGTGCTCTGAATGAGCAGTAACTGATTGTGTAGGCTCTGTGGTGTTTCTTCTGGCATGTGTCCTGGTTTTTGTGGGCTGCGTCAATCCTTGCTGTTAAATTTTAATTTTTTTTATCTCAATCCTGACAGTAAACTGTAATTTAGTAGATAGTGCTGCTGAAGCTGAACTCCTTTATGAGGATCTCAGTTTCCTGAATACCTAAAACAACAGTACCAAATGCAAAATCTAGTTTGCTTTGTGGTTCAAGAATTACGAAAACCTTTTTTTCTTTTATTTTTAGGCTTGACTGCAAGTAGCCCTTTAAATCTGGGCAAAAATGGTTTGAGAATAGTATATAGCATTTTGTTGGGTATGAAGACTTGAAGGGCTGTCTGATTATAGAATGGTTTGGCTTGG
>VYZR01024990.1:0-14723 GCA_013400675.1 Oxylabes madagascariensis
TATATGTGTACACATCTATTATCTGTTACCATACATCTGTTCTATCCCTTTGATATTGTTGCCTTTAGCACTAACCTAAAGCTGCAAATCAAAATGAGACCAACTCACCAATATACAGCAAGGTAGTTGCCCAATTCATTCATTATCCTGCTCTCTAAAGAACAGACACAGAAAACATATTTGGACAGGGTTTTTCCCTTAGCTTTGCTGTCTGATTCCCTAATTAGTCCTGTCACACAGTGTTCCAAATATGGGCACGTGCGGAAATCCTATAGACGAGAAACCTAAATCTTGAATTAAGGTTTTAGAGAAACTCTAATAATAGCAGTTAGGTGTTGTTAAAATGGACACCCTCCTTGGTGTCCATTTTAATATGAGATGACAAAGGAAGTGAATTTGTTGCCAGTTCTGTCTGTATGTGGTACCTACAGTTTTGTTCCAGCCTGTGGTCTGACTATAGACTAGAACCTCAGTGTTAGGTTTTTTCGAGGTATTCAGCATCTTCCTAGAATGTCATATTTGTTGCTCTTTGGTTGCATCAGGCATGTTTGAAGCAACTTTGTTCGAAGACAGACCCAAATATGTAGTAAATGGGATAATTTTGGATTTTAGGGCTAATGTCCCTGGTTTGATTTTCACACTGAGGCTAACATGGGTTGATGTGGGAAGAAAAAGGCAAGAAGGTAATATGAATGCAATAAATCTCAGTAGCCCCATTCCCGGCATTCCCCATTCCCGCCATGCTGTGCTACATTCCTGTCGTTCCCCCTGTGCCGCACCCACTGTGTGCCTGCACATCTAAGACAGAGGTGTATATCCCCCCACAGCTGTCAGAACAGCCTTGTGGCAGTAAATTTTCAGCTTGGAAGAAAATTGATCGGAGCCTGTCTACATCTATTCCACATTCCCTGTGGCAGAATGTCTGATTTTCCATGGAAGCAAGCTTTGTGTCCTGCTTCATACATCAGGCTGCTCAGACACAACTTCTGCACAACACATAGTGTTACCCCTTGCAAACTGCAGCAGTACAATGCAGAATCACAGTGTGACATTTTGAACATCTTCAGATGTGCTGAGCCAGTCAGGAGTTTGCTTTTTAAAAAAACGCCGCTACAATTTTTTGAAAGCAGGAAATGCGTCAGAGGAAGAAAGGTGCATGTTATAAATGTATTTCATTACAATTATTGTGCCAGATGCCTTTAAAAAAAAACATTGCAACAAACACAAAGTTCCTTAAATTGTCAATAGTGTATTGTAATTCGCGATGATGACAGATCCTCATGTCTGAGGAGAACAGAATTAGGAACATGGCATTAATATGACTATTCCAAGCAGCAATTTTAAACCTTTAGTGGCTGCTTGACCCATTTTGACAAATATTCCTCTGATCTATTGATAGCAAAACCCATACATTTATTTCCCCAGACTGGTCTGAGAAGCTTAAAAAGGTATCCAAAAGAAATGTCAGACACAAGGATTTTTCTTACCTTCTTAAAATACTCATAGCTATTCTTGGATTATATTTTATCACCACCAACTATCATAGAAAATTCAAACTATTCCTCAACTGCAAAAAAAAAAAAAAATTAAATTGAACCTCTAGCAAAACAATGTCTCTGTTGCCTTTTTCACCCTTGCCCACAGATATGTCAGGATTTTGGCTTTTGCTGTAGCAAAGCTGCACAGTATTGCACAATAAGTTGTGTGTTTCTATAAAGTATTAACTTGTTTGCAAGCTGGGGGAACATTCTACATGGATTGGTTTGCAAGCAAATACATCTCACAGCTCCTCCGTCAGGAATATCCTTCTGTAATGCTCTAATCTCTGCTATTTCTGAAATTTGTTGCTTGTTTGATTTTCTAGGACTGCCCTTTTACAGTCAGGCAGCTGCAGCCCCATAAAGTAGCTGTCATTCAACTGGCAGCTGTTGGCCATAGCTGGCTTTTCAAGTCCAGCTAAAAGTAGCTCCTGTAACTTCTTTGGATGTTATTTAACTTAGAGAAACTTACTACGAACTTCTGAATCCCCATCTTGAGGGCATACATGAAACCAGAGATTCTGTAGGACTGTTCTAGGAACAAGTACTGGGGACTTGAGGGATCTTGGCATCTCACTCTGATTTCATCAATCTTGGTGTCACTTCTAAATGAATAATTTCTGCATCCTCGGAAAGAATGTCTGAAACATTTGTAACATCTCAACTCCTGAAGTTCTTTTTCTCCACCCTTTCCAATGTTTGAATGAAGTATGGGAAGAACTCACATCTTCCCCCAATACTCAAATCTGGGAACAAGTTAAAACCCGTTAAAGACAATGTTGTTAGGATGAGAAAATGAACTTGCTAAGGGTTTAAAGCACAAATTTCATCCAATCTTTATCAGGCTGCTTAAGCATTTATAACGAGAATGTTAGCAGGCAGTGTTTGAAAAACACGATTTGTAAGCTGGATTGTCTGAGGTTGTGGTAAATATTCCAATGGTACTCCGGTCTTGTATGGAAGTAACCATAACTCCCTGGCAGAGCCCAGCTGGGGAGAGCAACCAATGTCATGGTTTATTTTTTAAAAAAAGGTTTAATTGGAGACTGAAAATGTGCATCTCTATCATAAAACGAAACATCAGTTACCTGTGCCTAAATTGTAGACTTTGGTCCACAATAATCCTAAATTTACATGAGCCGAGCTGTGAGCTCTGCAGTTGTCTGGACACTGTGCTTGTGCTGTGCTTTGACTGCCCACTTCCAGTCTTGGCCTCTGTTTGGAGGTGGGAGGGATAAAAGTAACCCTGTAGCAACTCATCCCTTCACAGGGGGGGAGTACAGTCTAGAAAGCCTCTTATTCAGAAACCACCTTTCCCTTGTAAAGCCAGAGAAAATCTTTATTTATGCCTTTATCAAAGGATTGAGGCCTGATGTTTACCTGGGCAACTGCTTTACAGTATAATTAAGAGTGTTTTCAAACTAAAAGAATGTCAGGAGGATCATCCATGCAAACCCTGACATTTGTTGCCCATGCAATCTGAATTTTGGCCTCTGTGGATGCTGTAATTGCTATGTGTGATTAAACTGTTTGTTCCTACAGCACGGGTGCCTTAATCACTGCTCAGGAGAGATGGCAGTTGGCAAGTAACAGCTCACCAGGTGTCTTCTTTGCTCTGAGCTTGGTGAGCAGCTCTGCACCCCTCTGTGTCTGCTCAAACACTGCCTGCACAAGGTGATGGTGCATGCAGTGTATCTCTAGTAGTTAGAGAACTTCTAAATCAATTCCTTCCTGCTGGCTCCATGGTGTGGTAGATGGCCCTGTCTTACAGACAAGTGGAGACACTGACAAATTAGGCAAATATTTTGCACAAAGCCAGCGTGGTTTCTTCTCCAGAAGCCGGTACTCCGGGCCTCCTCCCTGCGGTGTTAATAGAGCCTCGATAGCAGAATCACAAAATAAATTTGGTTGGAAAAGACCTCAGAAACCAGCGAGGCCAACCTGTGATCCAGCACCACGATGTCAACCAGACGATGCCACTGAGTGCCACATTCAGCCTTTCCTTAAACATCCACAGGGACGGCGCCTCCACCAACCTCCTGGGCAGCCCGCTGCAGTGGTTAATAACCATTTCGCTGGAAAAATTCTTCCTCGTGTACAACCAGAACCTCCCCTGGCGCAGCATTCACTTTGCTCACTTGTCCTATGGCTAGTTGCCTCGAAAAAGAGCCCGACCCCCGCCTGGCTACACGCTGCTTTCAGGTGTATGGCGCGGCCTGTGCTGCCGCGCTGCCGCTGTCGCTCCGTTCCTCACGAGCCCCGCGCTTCCCGGGGCGGGCACCCGGGACCGGCCCGGGGCAGGTCGGGTCGGCACTGCGCATGCGCGGAGCCTGCCCGCTCTCCCCGGGGGGCGGGGGGCGCGCAGGCGCCGCTCCCGCGGAGGGCTCTGACAGGGCGGCTCTCGCGAGAGTTGCCGCGGGAGCGGCGGCGCGGCGGGCGCCGGCCCGGCCNGCCCCGTGTCTCGCCGGGCCCCGGCCTGCCCGGGGCGCGGGGGGTGGAGGGTGGAGGAGATGCGGGCTCTGCCGGTGGGGGGCTGGTTGAAATAAGCTCTGGGCTCTAGAGGCGTCATCTGCTCCGCGAGATTCCCGGCTCGCGTACGGGGAACACCGGGCGGGGGTTGCTTTCCTCTCTACCCCACGGCTGGGAAGTGCTGGCTGGTCGTGGTTCTTGGGGCTTATCTTTTGTACTCCCTAAAAAGAGTTCCATAACTGAAGGCCGCTTCCAAAGGTTAAAAGGCTGCGAGTACCCTGTGGGCAGGATAACATCCCTGCCGCGCTGTCTCCAAACACCTTCGGGGTCATGCTTCAAACGTGAATTTGAAGGACGTTTTTCTCTTGGCCTCTTCCTTCTTTTCTGAACTTCCTGCTTGAGAACCAGTGCTGGTTTTGTGGGATAAGGTTTGACTTGACAATATAGTTTCAAATAATCTGTAGAAGACAAGGATGCAGCCTTGTTAACTCCCACAACATCTGACTCAGACACCTCTTTTATAACCTACAGTGAAAACTGTTCTGTAGCACAGTTAGTAACTGCAAGAGCAATTCACAGATACAGTGCTTAGGGAAGTTAATTCTTTGTTTCAAAAATTATTAAATGCCCGGGGTCAAGCGACAAAATCTGAAGGACCACAGATGGTTAATCAATCTTCAAACACGATGTTGTTTGTCATCCATTTCTGTGCAAACTTTGGATACTGAGAATTTGTGTAACAAAAAGACCTTTCAGTTATCATGTCTTGTTCGTTGATTGCCATGCAGTATTTTGAGTATTTCATAATACCAGCTAAGTTTGTAACATTTAAAGCAATTTTAGACCATTTAAAGTAAGCAAAAAAGCCCTGCCAGTAAATAAGTCCTGGCAGCGGTGAAGTTTTTTGTTACCTGATAAAATGTTTTGATCTGGTAGGTATTGTCTGTGCTTTGTGCTGTAGCTTAGTTTTGTAAGTGATATCTTGAGTTGTCTGGTGCTGAAGGAAGTTCAATCACTTTAAGCTGGTAGATCAGGGGGATCGTTTGTGATCCTGAATGTTCTGGGGTTTATATGTTGATAATGTAGTTTATAATTCACTTTGTTCCTTTATTATGTTATACTTCCTTATTTGGCAAATTTGAATTAGTGTTTTGCCCTTATAATTTTTACTTTCTATTCTTTTGTCTAAAGCCTGACACTTGCATTTCTATATGTCTTCCAGATGATGTATGCACACATTTTTCTTTCTACCACCCTCAGTAATGTTTTGTCCTAAAACAGCTGATGAAGTTTAGGATCTGATTCTTTCCAAAATCTCCCAGTGAATCTATCTTGCCTCTCTCTGGCTTTTTTAAACTGTCTGTTGTTCTATTCCTGCCTATATCACTTTCCAGAAGAGCAGTAAAACAGCGAAAAGAGAACAATGAGAAAGCTCTCTTTTGTTTAAAAACCATGCTGTTTCTAAGAGTAATGTAAAAAGCCCACCTTTGCCTCTGTGCTTTTTAAAATATCTGTTGAAGTGAACATGAGAATTGTTTCCTGTTGGCCACAAGAGAGATTTGTATTTATAATTACTTTTATTCCATCCTGAGCTGCAGCACTACTGCTAATGAGCATTTACTGTTGGCTGCATCTGCTGCCTTTTCTTCCTCTCACCGCTCCCAGTATTTTTAAGAGCAAAGGAGGTCTTACCCCAGGTCACAGTAAGGTGAGAAGCACTGATGTTTTGAGAAGTCGTAGTCATTTCTCTAGAAAGATCATCTGAATAATTTTTGTAATATGTAATCATTGCATTAATATATTGACTGTTATTCATTCATACCAGTCTTACTCCATTTACAGTCTGTGGACTGGGTTCACTGCTGTAACATGTCCTGTTGCACTGCTCTCTGGCTGAAGCAGATACAACTGTGCTTTTTTCCCCCCCTCACGCAGTTGGTTTGTTCGTATTTTAATAACGACATGGCTGAATGTGTGCAAGAACTTATTTAATAAGATTGTGAGCAGCAAATTCTTCCTTAAGAGACTTTAAGGGAATTATGCCTTGACTTTACCTTTCCTGACATCTGCTGTGTATCTTGGTTTAATATCTTCAAAGCTTTTCTCTGTTTCAGATGTAACTTTAGTGCCTAAACTTCAACTACACTTTTGTCTAAAGTCAGCAAGGTTAAAGTTCTGTTCTACACTGCAGCTGCTGTTAACATTGTTACCTGGAAACATCACTCCTTTGTATGTTGACAATATATCTGATGATGGTAGTAATACTAATGCATGTTTAAAGAGTATTGCATGATGAATCTCTTTCATCTTGAATTATGCTGGAAAATTTCCCAACATTGTACTGTTATTAAGCTCAGGGAAATGCCAGTATAGTTCTTGGAAATGCTGCATCAGTTTCGCTAAGAAAATTGGGTATTAACACCTTCAGTTAAAAAAAGTAATTCTTAGCTGGTAATGCAGTACTGGGTAGCAATACTTGTGTGCCCCCAAAAAAGGAATATTTGTAAGTTGAAGTAGTTTCTTTCTTTAAATGTGTCTCCAGCCTTTAGTGTACTTTAAGTCGTGCAACTTCATGTTGTGTTCTTAGGTTTGGAACTTGCGGTCTTCAAGCCATTCCCTTGGCTGAAGGTGTTTGTCTTGGCGTGTGGTGTGGTGGTGTTAGAAACACCTAAGGTTGCTGCCAGTAATATTTAAGAAGCACTAGAAATAAATGATGTTTACCATGAAAGATACAGGACAGGTAGACAACAAGCATTGAGCAGTTTGCATTTTCCATTGCTTCATACACTGTAATTCATGTTGCCCTTTAATGGTGCTCATAATAGCAGAAAATTATCAGTACCATCAGTTGACAAACCCCAAGAGGCCAGGTTGGAAAGGTGAGGAGATAGTGAACACAACACAGTACAAGCAGCAAAGAGAAAATACTTCTGGTGAAGGGAATTAATTGTTGCTGTTTGATGAGTGTGCTGGTATGATGTGGAAGACTCACATCAGAAAGAAGGTTTTTCATCAGCCTTGAGACTAAAATGAAGTCTTTCATAATTGCCAAAATGTGGTAATGATGATCCACTTCATGGATTTCATTATGTGTGTTGGTCGAAGCTTGGATCCAGTACATTTATTTCCATCCGTCATGGTACCACAGGGAGATTATTCTTTTGGGATCTTTGTGACAGGTGACTGTTTTCAGCCTTGCTGACGTTTCAGTGGTGCCGTGTAGGAGGACCAGAGAAATCGCAAAGCCCTGTCCATGTGGGGACCCTGCTAAGCTATCTTTTTTTAATCAAGGTGAATCCTGTAAATAGCTCCTCTCATTCTGCCAGATTCCTATGATAGAATCTCAGTTCTGGTGTTTGCCTCGAGCTTCATTATTCTCTACAGGGAGCTGAAGGTTGGGCAAACATGGGGCTCATGGAATATAAGCATGTTAATTGCTGAACTACATTTATGTAAGGCAGGTTTTTCTCTGAAATGAGAAATTACTGTTGCCATCTGCTGCCTTTGCATGCAGCAGGGCTCTTTCTGGGCCACAACCACAGAGCCTGAATTAGCAGATGCGTGGGTTCACCAGTGTTTTTCAGATCTCTTCTGTCTTGAATTGTCATTGACAAGTGCCAGCTCTCTGTTTGCTCTTCAAGGTGGGTTTTAACTTATAGACTGTCTTACTTGTGTTTTGGGGGTATTTTCTGATTATTTAGCTTCTCTGCTATCAAGTGTAGTTGCAGTTACAGTAAATCATTCCTATTCAAACCTGAGAGCAGGATTTAAGCCTTTTCAGTCGTTTCAATGTGTATATATGACTTGCCAGGTTTGATTTAATGTGCTGTGTGAGCCCGTAAGAGATACAAACTTGGCGATTGTCACACTGAATTACGAAGATTTTTTAACATGTTCTGCTGCTCAAAGCACTGTAATTTAGGACGGTCGCTTTTACTCAAGAGTCAGCCCAAACTTTTGTTTCTGTGTCCTATTATTTGAGGACACTTTCTGATAAGCATTTCCATTCCAAAAACCAAATGGCACTCTCTGCTTTGTCTAGCTTGTATTTAAATCGACACGAGCTGTATGAATGGCAGAACCCAAACCATCGGTGCGGGCACATCCAGATGGGTCTTTCCCAGGGCAGGCGGTGGGGAGCGGAGCGCATCCCCTCGCCTACCGCGGGCTGTGCCGGTCCCGCGGTGCCGAGCCCGGGGGGGGCCGGCTGTCCTCCCCCCGTTACATCGCTGTAATTACCGGTGCGAGCAGCGGGAGAGACTCTCGGGAGAGGCGGCAGCGGGCAGGGCTGTAGCGGGACGCGGCGAGCCCCGGGGCGAGGAGCGGGGCCGCCCCCGGGAGCCGGGCCGGTCATTGGCCGCGGGCCGCGTCACTCGGGCGAGCCGGGCCCGGGCGAGCGGCGGCGGGAGGAAGCGGCGGCCGCGCTGCGCCGGGCGGAGGGAGCGGCGCTGGGCGCGGCCCCGGCCATCGATCCGTGCCACTTCCCCTAATGGCCCGTCTCTTCCTCCTCCTCCCCCTCCCCTAGGGCGGATCGTCCCCCGGCCTCGCTGTATGTGAGAGACGGGGCGGGCGACTCGCACGGAGCCGGGAGCCGCCGCCGCGGGAGGAGCGGAGGCTTCGGGGAGCGCTTCCTGCCCACCGCCCGCACCGCCGGGCGCGGCAGCCCCAGCATGGAAGCCATCGCCAAGTACGACTTCAAAGCCACCGCGGATGACGAGCTGAGCTTCAAACGGGGTGATATCCTTAAGGTAAGTGGAGGGCTCGAGTCGGGAGTTCCCTCTTTATCCCCGAGCTGTTCAGTTTCTCTCTGAGTCTTACTGTCTGCCTGACCTGACCCTCTTTAGGGTCCCCAGAGAACGCCAAAAGAATCTCCATTTAACATGGAGCCTCGAGATCTTCAAATCCCAGTCACACCTCTCTGAGAGCAGGAGAGGCTGTTTTGTTTCAGTATTAAGCATGCATCCCAAAGTCTCTCAATTCTCTCCTCTGAGATTGGAATATTTGAAAACTTAGTCATAAACACGGCAGCAAATAAGCAGAAGTACAAGATAAAGGGGAATTCAGTGTAGAGACTGTGAGAGGAAGCCCCATAAAGTAATCAAGATCAATTTGGTATTCTTTGCCTTCTGCCAAGGATTCTAATATCAAAGAACAGTGATTGGATTATTTCTCAGTAGATAATCTTTTAGCATCAGTCTGTCAAATATTGAAGCTGAGTTTTATCTTCAGCCTGATGAACTGGAGTGATAAACTTGTGGCTGAATATATAATGGATCTGTGCAGATGTAAGTGAATGTTGGAGTGCATTAGAGGAATTTTGGTCTATAGTTCTTTCAATATATCAAAGGCTATTTAGGCTTCATCTTGGCTATATTACAGGAATTTGAAAAAGCAGTTGAGTTTCTACAGCTGTAATAAAACTGGACACACAGAACAAGCTCAAAATTTTCTTTTGGGGGGAGTAAAATACAAAAATCCTTAGTGATTTGGCTTCGGTGAAGTGGAGCTCAGGGCTTTGTTGCTTCCGAGTAATAAGAGCCATATTGTAAAATGCTTTTAATGGAATTCATTCAAAGTCACTATTTCTCCATAAAGATGGGCTTTACCTTCCTAGTGTGATACATTTGATGTTAAGGTATTTTTAAGCTGCTTTTTTTCTAAAATGCTTGGAGCAGAAGCAGTTTTGAGGTGCTTTTCCTGCAGATGTAAGGCTGTAACTGTGTGTATGCTGACAAATCAAGTCCTGCAGACCTCAGTGGGATTACTCATCTGCTCAACATTTTTGCCAGGGAAGGGCTTGATTTTAACTACTATTTTAAAATAAGCTGGAAAAAATTAACCTTTATGTGTAAACCTAATATGTGTCTTTTATAGCTGGTATTTCAACTGTGGCTTTGTTAAGAGTGTGAGGCAATAAACAGATAAAGGTTGCTAAAGTATATAATGCTTTGAGATTTTAACTTATAAAATGATTGCATCTGTGTATGTTCTACACAACCCTGCCCCATAAATGGCCTAAAAACTCCTGTTAGACCTGTACACCTGAGTGCCACTGTGTGTGTAAATTACCAGGATATTTCCTAGGGCTATTTTTAAGTGTTTGAGACTCAGAATTTTGGAAACTTTTTGTGATAACCTTTCTTTTTTTTTTTTTTTGCGCCTTTTTTTTTTTTTTTTAACCTGAGCTGTATTCTTCTATTTTGGGTTACAACTAGCTGCCCTCAACTTTTTTAGTGTATTTGAAGTAGAGTATAGATGAAATCAGCTTGTAGAAAATGCTGAACAGGAAGGAAAAATGAAGTATAATGAAATACAGTTTATTGTAAAGTGTATTCTCAGCTATTTTCATTTAGTTTGGGGTAGAAGTTTGCTTAAGTACATGAAAAAATATAATAAAATTTTCATTTGTTTCATAATATGTTCTTTAAGATGTAAAGGAAAAATACTTTTTTTTAGTGTTTTTAAAGTTTAGTCTGTGTTAAAAGTCTTGCATCTGTGCACAGTGGCTGACAGTAAGATGTTCTTGAGTCCTGTCTACTTGATGTCATCCCATAGCTACAAATTTTGTCACACAAATAGAAACATACATATGCTGTTACACTGCATTAATAATTATACGTTTTCTAGAATACAAAGAAGGATTTTCCTACTTTACCCAAAATCTAGGCTGAACAAAGCATTTATGAACATTTCTTCAATCTGTATTTCCTTTCTTTTCAGCTCATATTCATATGAAAATGCTCACAAATTTTACTTGTTTACCTCATTGATGTATAAACTGAGCCATAGAAATGGTAAATTGCTCAAGATTATCACTAAAGTCAGTGGAAGCATCAGGAGTTTCAGGAATTCTTCAGTACATAGTTGAGCTGAGTTCTGTGCAGTGTGGTGAGATTCACTGTGTAAAACTGTTGAATTTCAGTCAAATAAATCCAAACTAGTTAGAACTGTTCCAGTTTACTCAAACTGACAAAATTCTGTGGCATTTTGTTGCTTTGAAAAATCTGTTTCACTTCAAATGTGTTTGAGGTTGTGGAAATTAATTTCCACCCAAAATGCTAGATCTGTTTGTTAGAGCTCTGCTCATGACTGAGAAATCTTAGGGTATCCAAGTCATGTGCCCTGTGTGATGTCTCTCATTAACCAGGTCAATCCTCCTGTCCTCAAAGGAGTTGGGAAGAGGAATAAGTTTGTAACATGTTGAATGCATCTGCGCCCTTCAGTGTCCCTTGCTGAGGGCCGTATGTCCCTTCACGTATAGTGAAGCCTTTTAGCTGTGAGACACCTGTGGTGATGCACTTCAGAGAACCTCATCAGCCTGATGGCCGTTTGAGGATGGCAGAGGATTGATTTATAGCAAAATGTGTCACACAGGACAAGAACAAAATCTCTAACAGTTGAATTCCCGGTCCTTGGAAGTCCATGTTTCTCCCTGTGGGGACAGAAGGCAGAGATGCCCAGTCTGGCTGCTCTGACCTCAGCAGATAACTTGCCTATGATGTCATGTGCCATTACTGCTGCCTACCCACAGATTCAGGACCTGATTGAATAGCACTTGAACTGGAGCCATTAAGCTGGTTGTTAGTAATCTTGTGGCTGGTTTCCAAAGTGAGTGAAGATAGTTGACCTTTGGCTTGCAATTGTAAAACAGCTGAGTGAAGAGGAAAAGTGCTTGGCCTTTTTTTTTTTTTTTTTGGTGGGCACTATGTGGTCAAAGCTGCTTCTATGGTTTCTGTAACCCTGGCAGTACAGTGGGTCCCCTGCCCTTCTGTCCAGTGGTTCTGTAGCAGTGTATGGTACTGCCTCTCAGGAGATGCTCGCTGGTGGCTGTCTCTAAGCTTCACATACTCTAAATACTATTTGGTGAGCCTTTTCCAAAGAGAGGCAAGATTACTGCTTCCTTCTGTGCCTTCTGACGGTGCTGCTGCTCTCTAGCTTCATGCTTTTCCTGTTGCTTCACAGGAACTTGTTGGTGACTGGGGTCCTACTGGGAGGGGCGAAGTTGGCCTGTCCTGTTACTTAAAAAAGTAAAATAAGGAAGCTGAGGAATTCCTGCTTGAACTCTTGAATTACGGTTTTTGCACTTTGAAGAGCTGACAGTTGTCGTGATGCCTTTACAGTGTTCCCCCTTTTTTTTTTTTTTTTTTTGCATATATTGAAGTTGGGAGGAGTTAACTTCAGTCTCTGTATTTGTTACTCAGGTTTTATGTCCCCCAAAACTATCAGCCTTCATGCTAGGTGGCAAATACCCAGATCTAAAGTGTATTAATACTTGCTGATGGTTTGGCAGGAACCAGGGGGAGAAAAGAGAAGAAAAGTCACCATTCTTTGTCATCTCATTGTAATTTCTTTTCTCTACTCCTAAATCTAATCAGAAGTGTAAAGTTAATGCCATGGTGCTCTGAGAACTGTTTCTGTGTGGTTAAAGCAGGAGCACTAAACATATTAATTAATATCTTTAAATGTTAGAATGGTTTCATTTTTAAACTGTAAACTGCTGCTCCATTTCCTCTTTCTCCTTCTGTCATAGGGTTGGGGCATAGTTGGAAATTGTTCTTCTGAAGAAGTGAATAAGTTCCTGTTCCCAGTAGATGTCAGCATAATTAATTCAGGGGTGCTTAGAGATTGTTTTTATGACTCAAATTGTTTGGGTGTTTTAAGTAGAAGGCCATCATCCTGAATTTTGAAGTTTTCACTTTTGTGTGATCCACAAACCGGTGTCCTTATGTGCTAAAAGAAGTATTTGCGTGATGGGATTTTGATGACTTCACAATTTTGTTCAGTAAAGTTAAGATTATTTTTTCCATTCTGGTCATACACTTGACAGTCGTCACAGGTTCTGTGCACGAGTGTTTGCCACCACACTTATTTTCTTTGTCAGCCCTTAAGAGGATTGAGTGTTTGCTAACAGTTGATGCTGAGGTGGCATTTTCAGTTCCTGCATGAAAACCATTTTTCTGTGTCAGGATAGAGTGGAACAGTTTCAAATAGAGGCAGGAAGATGATAAATGAGGGAAGCACTGTCTCCCTTCTGCTCTTTCCCCTCCCTCGTCTGTGACCTCACCTGCATTGGCTGTTCTGTCGTGGTGTCTGTCCTAGAGAACAGAAACTCATGGCTTGCTGAAGAGATATGCCAGTATTTTTCCTGGTTTGAGTGAAACTGTCTCCACATTCATTCTTCCTATCCCTTCTTTACACACTCCTCCATCATTTCCCATTTGTTGTAATGGGATGGACTCAGTGTGGTCTTGATGATTTTAATGTGTGAGAAACGACTTTCTGAATTAATGATTCAGCCAAATTGCAAGCACTATGTGCTTTATATTGAAATAGGTCAAATATTAGAACAGGTTGCCCAGAAAAGTTGTGGAATTCCCACCTTGGAGATACCCCGACAATTCCCTGAGCACTCTAATCTAATTAGACTTGCTTTGAGCAGGAGGCTGGATTGGGTGACTTCAGAGGCCCTTCCAAGCTCCATTATTCTGTGCCTTAGCTGTGAGTAGCAACTCTGCTGTGTGTGATGGTTGATTTGTAGAGGTGTGCTTAGGTCATGTTCCCTGGCTGATGGCCTTGAATTAAGATGATAATTGCCATCAATATGTGATCAATATTGCAGTCTAAGATGGCAAAACTATCAGAACATTACAGAGACCTAAATTCAAGTACAGTTATCTGAAATGTAGTTGATTTGGCAGCCTGGCAGTTGGAGATCTGTGTCACAAAGAGATGCTGCTATAAGGGGTGGAATTCTTCTGATCTGCCAGTGTTCAAGGCCTGGTTTGAGTGCAAATTTCTCAAATATTGTTCTTCTTACATATGAAAGTAATCTGAAGGTGGATTATGTTCCATTAAACAACTTCTGTAGGCATCACGGTGAAGTATGTGGGAAGGAAATACCTAATCTTAACAAAGTGTGTGTTCTATATTTGTAGAAGAGCTTGGACCTGCTTAGACCAAGATCATGTTGCTGAAGGTATTTCTGTGCTGAGACAGATATGGAGTATTCCAGTCTGAAGGTGTAAAGTGGTCTTTGCAAGCAAGGAGTAAACACATTCCACCTTAAGTATGGCATCTTTGTTTTTATTTAGAAGGTTTTTGTGATGATTATTTAAACTTGTCCCTGAAAGCGGAGAAAGATGAGCTGTGTGAGCTACCTGAAGGCTGCAGGAGTTGTGAATGTTCAACAAGCACTGACTATAGCTAGTGGTCAGCTCAGCTGATTTTGTGACACTGCCTTAGCGGGTGTTGCATTCTGTGATAACGGGGGAGATGATGCTAATTTGAAGCTCAGCTGCCTTTGCCAGTTTAATGGAGGAGCTGTTACAGCCTCTCTGCAAGGTCCAGCTTGTGATATGCCAGGCGTGACATTAGCACAGGCATAGCAGCAAATCACATTTTGGCTTGATAAATTATTTATCTGCTTTGTTCAACCCGCTTGTCAAACTGCAACCAATGCGATGTGCTTTTGTTTTTATTTACTGGCAACACAAAAATGCTGCCTCCCATCTTTGGTCAGGTGCCATTTCTGTTGTGTTAACTATTGTGATTAGGGATTGTCTGAGAATTTCAGATCGATAACATCTGTTATTCTTTGACGTCCTGGGTGTTAATGAACTAACTTTGATTTAATTTATTGTTTTAAATTAAAATAGGAAAAGTTTGATCACAGCTTGAGGGAAGAAAAGAAGGATTATGATTTATCAAGCCATAATG